>OMPJ01009931.1:0-19098 GCA_900312935.1 Carapus acus
TACTATTGATATTACTTTGTGTTGTGCGGATTAATTAACAGATTTTAACTGCATAATTATATTACTGGAACATAACTATCACACCAAGATTATTATTATTATTATTATTATTATTATTATTATTATTATTATTATTATTATTATTCGTAGTAGTATTGCTGCTGCTATTGTTGTTTATTGTTCTTTTGGAATGGTGCACTTGTTGACACACTTGATTGTCACTCCAGTTATGAGTTGTCATTGTTTTTTTGTTTGTTTGTTTTGCAGGCTATCATTCTACTCCGGCCACTCGTCCTTTGGAATGTACTGCATGCTGTTTCTGGCGGTGAGTGTGACTCTTGTATTTGACTTTCAGTAAAAAGGTCAACGAAGGTGTGTGTCCACCCAAAACACACAAGGTGAAATGAAATGACCACAGAGAAGCTGAAGCTGCAAGGATGCACACACACTGACATTTGGCTGACTTACGTGTTAAGAATTCGCGCATGTGTGTATGTGTGTGTGTGTGTGTGTGCATACAGCTCTATGTCCAGGCTCGCATGAGGGGGAAGTGGACGCGCCTCGTCAAACCAACCATCCAGCTCTTCCTCGTAGCTTTCTCTCTCTACATCGGCTACACGCGTGTAGCTGACAACAAACACCACTGGAGCGACGTGATGGTGGGCTTCCTCCAGGGGGCGCTCATCGCCGTACTCAACGTAAGCACGAGGAGATCAAAACAGCCAACATATCACGTTCATTTTCTGTATCACAGCAGCCTCTCGTCCCCCTTCAGGTCTTCTACGTGTCCGACTTCTTCAAGGACAGGCCGCCGCGCCTGGTGCCGGCCGACGAGGGCGAGGCGGAGCAAATGGACCGCAAACCCAACGCTACCGACTCGCAGCCCAGAAACCACTACAACTGTTCGGCACCAGTATGAGCACAGCGCGCACAGGTGACGTGGCCAGATTCAGCGACGCCCGGCTCCCAACAATCACAAACTGAACAGTGATCACACAACCACTGAAGAGCACTGCAACAACACAACTGTCACCAAACACAGCCAATGTAACAACACCTGTTTGTTTGTGTGAGTGTGCGTGCGTGTGTAGAAATAGTCCTGTCACTTTACACCAGTATTTACGATAGAATTTTTATTGTTTTCAGTTCTCGTCCGCCTCTGGAGTGAAGTCATATTTTGTTTCAGTTCCAAACAGGAAGTAAGGGAGGACTAATGACAGATCCAGAGCTCCACACACTCAATTTTCTTTCCTTGTGCTTGACCTGACCACCGAATTGCAGGACACTGAAATTTTATACTATTATGATTAGAACGTGTTTTTTTTCTACTTCAAGTGGACTTTCTCTGTCTGTCCCTTTTAACACCTTTATCACGTTTGTAACGAATATATCTAATAAAATGTATAGTTTTTAAGAAGAGTCCGCGGGAAGGTTGCAGTGCGGCTTTTTGTGGAGAAAGTAAGTCAAGTCTAGTCAAGTCAAGTCAGTATATAGTATTTGTATAAATGCCAAATAGTAACAGACGTTATCTCATGTTTTCCAAGATGAAGTAAAAAGCCCAAATCCAACAGTTTGATCATGGATCGCCACCAGCAGAGTCAGTGTTCAACCTGGTGCTTGCGCCATTATGGTCACATAATGTTTAAATAAGAAGTCAGTCAGTAACTTCATCCATGAACCTTCTCCTCTGGTCTTCCTGTATTCAGCTCCATCTCCAACATCCTCTGTCCAATATATCCTCCATCTCTCTTCTGCACATGACCAAACTGTCTCAATCTTATGTTCCCATCATCAATCGACCACTTGGTGTCGCTAAAACTGCCAAACTGCGGCTGTAAAGCAACAGCGTAGTAAAGCTGTGTTGCTCCCTCTGAGGTTTTTGGGGTTTTGCACTTTTAAACCTCCACCTATGTGTGACCCATATTTCCTCACTTGCCTGTGACTGCTCGCATCGTGTTCCTGGCGACCACACTTGGTTTGTGCCAGGCAGCATTCCAGAGGCTCCAGTCACCAGAGAGCAGAGCCAGCGCCACGCAGGGCGGCTCAATCATTTTTCCTTTTGGCCTGCAGTAAACCTCTCCTCCGCTGCTGTTGAAAACAGCCTGCGCACACTGAAACCGGGTTCGTGTCCGGACCTGCAGGAGGAGGTGATGGGATTCCTCAGGGCGGCAGAGAAATGAGCGGCCTAGGCTGCTAGGTGTCGGGGCGGGGCCCAGCTTCCGCTCTGGATTTCAAGCAATACAACTCAGTGCAAATACCTGCGAGGGGTTAAACGCTTACATGATTCTCAGGGAGGAATGAGATGTTGGGGCTGACTCATCCATGCGGCTGGCAGCTCAGGAGGAATTTGATGATCATGTACGTATGTCGGTGAAGCACCTGTGTGCTGCTGTGAGAGGCGCACATGAGAGCACACGCATGTGGGTGTAATAAGCCTGTCAACAGGGAGGAGGGACGCATACTTGGATTTATTATGTATCGCAGGGATCACCAACCTTCTTGAGAATGAGGACTACTTGATGGGCAATGACTAATATGAAGGGCTCACAGAACCTGTTTGATACAAGCTTCCTAAATAACAAAACTGCATGGACCACTTTTTCATAAAAATAATAATTACGATAGTAATGGTACGGATGGTAGTAATTCAAAGTGAAGAGACCTCTGAAATGTCGATGGTAATTCTTCCCCACATTTTTGAACATACCCCACATTTTAGTGTAGATCAAGTGTAACATACACACACATACACACCACACGTTCAATCAGGTCTTTTATTTGTAAGGCACCAGAGAAGCTTCCTTACTGCTAAAAGGTTGATTTGTTCTCATTAGAGCACAGTTTCTTGTTTTACATCTTTTTTTTTTTTGCCCCAGGAATTGTTTTAAGAGGCGGTGTGTTCATTAACACATTAAACAAATAAAAAAGAAAACAGCTAAAAATGATAATACATACAAACCTAATGTTAAGAGTTACTGCCTACTGAGAGGGGAACAGGGCGAACGGGAGAATGGCATTGGTCTAGAATAACACAGTCCCTCCATTACTGTAGGCTTGCAATGTATACACACACACACACGCTTACCTGCTCTCTCTCACACATACAAAAGCAGCTTTGAAACATACAAAAGATGCTTTGAAAATATGTATATTGATATATTCACGCCTACAAATTGGCCCCCCACAGCAAAACAAACAAACAAACAAACAAACGATGAACAGCAAACAAACTTGCTGTGTTCCCTTCTGGGCCTTTTCTACAGTGTGGCTTCTGAACCAAACGGCACATCTCAGTTATCTGGCCTGCTCCTCTCACTGACTTTCTCAAAAATGCAAAAATCTACAACAGAAAGAAAGCCAGGCTAAGTGCTTTGCAGACAAGGAGGGGACAGAGAAAATGTCCCCACATCCATCAATTGGACGAGCTCAGGACGAGAATCCTGCCACTCACAGTGACTCTCCGCAGCTCGTGAACAACGTGCTCAGTCCGCCGCTCTGCTGCCCTCTGCTGGCCGTTACTGCTATGTAAAGTTCACTTTGAGGCTGTGATCACAATTCTCTCACCCTCCCAACAGCAGGAGCAACCGCAGGGCATCTGACTGACGATTTGACTGTCTCTGAGATCCCATTCTTCATCATAACAAGACATTTTCAAATGATTAGTATCACTAACAGAAAATAGTACCAATAGTAACTGAAGTGCTGAGCCGAGTTGCAGAAATACAGTACGAAAGGGGGGAAAAATTGCACCATCTGGTTCTAACATTTAGGTCCCTTTCAAACCCATCTCGATTAGGTAAGGGTGAACCAGAGGGAGGGGTGAGTGATACAGAAAGCTGGAAATACAAAGGATGCTTCAGGGGGGAGGAAAAAAGCTCAGTTCAAAGTTATCCAATCACACGCATGCTCACACACAAACATTCTGAATGTCTAATTAGCTCTTAAGCTTCATGAGACAAAATCTCACTGAATAAATTCTAATTCAGTTTGGAGCTCACAGCACTGACATCTCGCATATTTCTACTAAAAACAGCGGATTCCATCGGACATTGCAGCGGGCGAATGTTGCGCTGCTCAAATGCAGCTGCTGGGCTTCACTCTGCTTCATTTAGGCAATACATATACATTGTTGTCTTGTCTCCACTGTTAACGTCAGATCAAAAAAAAGGGGGGGAGCACCAAAATAACAATGGCAAAGTCTGGCAGAGGCCGGACGTTGTGTTGCACAACTCGTCTTAAAGGCCGTCAAATTTCAAAAATAAATTTTAGCTGTGGTCCACGACAGGCTCTACACTGCGCCGGAGGACTTTCAGAGGTTTTGAATGACAAATAATATGAAAACTTAAATACCTAGAGAGATTTTGCTTTCTAGGGACTGACCCTATAAATCCCCACACACTTTTGACTTTGAGGGGATTTTGGCTATTTTGGCTTTGAGCGCGTAAAAGCAAAGGCTTGCTCAGATTAGCGATTGGGTCGACAAGATTGACAGCCAGAAGGGGGTGAATGAAGAGTTTGGGGAGTGGGGAGGAAAATAAGAGTCATGGGGTCGGAGAAAAGTGTAAATTGTCAGTTTTAGCGATTAAAGGAATAAAATAAAAATAAAAAAATCAATGATAGATTTGTCACTCTGATGTCCACCACCAACATCTGATTTCTAGCAATTAAAGAAACAAAAAAAGCAGTGAGAGATTTGTCACTCTGTGATGTCCACCCCCAACATCTGATTTCAGATATGAGGGAGGAAAATTTGTAGTGTGCCTTGTTAAGCCTGGCAGGATTACACACTAAAAGCTTCAAATTAAGAGTCTATTACTACAAAATGAAATCAACAATCAACTCACACATTGACCACATCAGCAGGTTCACTAAGCAAACTCCACCTTCTTCCACCACGTTGGCTGCGGGTGTGGACAGAGCAATCGGTGTCTTCTGCCCCCTCCCTGTGTAGCCTTGCGTCGACCCTGTCATCACTCTTCGTACACACACTCAGCAAAAACACAGCCAGACTGACATCAATCTCCTTTTACAGTTACACGTAAAATCTCTGCCGCTCTTCATTCCTAAACTCGTCTCATCCCCTCCGACATCCCTCCTGAGCCTCCTGACGGCGTCGAAACTAGTCACTAGTCTGACTTGTCCCCGTCCTCGCCTCTGCCTGCCCGCTCGCCACCCTTGTCCTCCTTGGCCACCTGGGATTGAGTGCCCTGGGAGTAGTTGGCCAAGATGGAGGACAGCGAAAGCAGGCCGGAGTTGGAGGAGCCGGCGGGCAGTGTGGGCGGGGTCAGGCCCAGGGGCAGCGGGGTGACGGGCAGGGCCAGACCCTGCAGCTGGGACAGCTGGTGCACCTGGAGCTGCTGCTGCAGAGGGCAAAATCACAAGCACATGATCAGTGCATGCATGTGCACGGATCGCTAACACACCTAACTGTATCTCTGCTTTGGCACCCCAGTCACACACACACACACACACACACACAAGCTCACCCGGATGATGGAGTTCATTTCAGGAGGAGTGACTTGTTTGGCTCTCTCTATGGCACCCATAACTTGCTGTTGATGCTGAATGGAGGAGGAAAAGTAGAGGCAGAGGCTGACACAGTAACACACCAAAAGAAAAATGGAGGGTAGAGCATCATGGCTGCTTGTGACGAGGACTGACAACATCAATGGGCATTAGAGGTACAATTAATAACAACGGTCAGGTGGCATCAGCAAGAATGACAATTGAAGAGTTGCAATTGAAAATGTCTCATATCAAGTGTGTGTGTGTGTGTATTTGAATATTTCCTTACATCTTGGGACAGGTAAGGCAGCACCTGAGCGCAGATGCCATTCAGTCTCTTCACAATCTCTGCCTGCAAAAGAAAAGGTCAGGAGAGAAACTAAATAGTGCCTAAATCAGCCTCACACAGAGGCAGGGAGGTTGGCAGAGAAACAGAGAGAAAGAGGAATCACCTGTTTGTGCATCTCAATGTTGAGCCCGTAGGACATTTCATAGTACTGTAAGGGAGACGGGGATCACCACAGGGTTATGATACACAAAGCTCATATTACCACCCCTGCACGCACGTGCACACACACACACGCACATTTTTATGTCAACAGTGACAATTTGTAGTTATTCCAGTGGCACACCATCACAAAGACATTTGATACATCTAAAGTGAATGCAAAAGATAAATTCTACGGTGAAAGTATAAATAAGCACTAGGAAGAAGATGGGATGTGTAGAAGGTATGAAACAGATATCAAGACCTGCCACAGTCAGCAAGGAGGGGATGAATAGCATTCTCGCCACTTACCATGACGTAGTGACGCTGCATCTCAGACTTCTCAGAGGCCAGTTTGTCACACTCCAACTTCAAGCTGGTGTGGGGAATACACAGTGAGAGCAGGCCATAACTCAATAATCCTCAACGAGAATATACACTAAAAACAGAAAGGAGCTAAATTTGGACCTCAGGTGCTGAGAAGTACACAATTTGGAGATATTTTTTCCAAAACTGCATTGAATCAAGCCTCTATTAGAAAGGATGAAACTCACTCATTTCTGTTTCTTATCTGAAACTGAAGAGGAGCGAGAGAATCTGTGTGTACCTGTGGTACTGTGCTTGGAGGAACTGGAACTCATCCTTGATGCGGTCGCATGAATCAGATGTGGTGAACTTGAGGGGCTGACCAGACTGAGACGACGTCTGAAACAACAACAAGCAACATGGATATTTTCAGAAACCGTCAGATTGCCCTATAGGTCGTCTGAGAGCATAAAGTCTGCAAGCTACTAGCGTGTGTGTGTGTGTGTGTGTGTGTGTGTGTGTGTGTGTGGCTTTGGGTGGGTGAGAGGGGCTGGTCGGGATTGTTTTAAAACAATAACTTCACCTCTAACATGAAACCTTTCAGAGGATCATAAAAGAGGCTGGCATTAACACAAGTGTGATAAATCAGATGGGACACTGAGATTATTGTTCTGGGAATAACAAGTGCGATGATTGGGTGAATGGAGTGTGATTAAAGGGCCGTCCATATGTGAGAGGCAGTTATGGGCTGCAATAAAAGACTGGTTATGTAAAGATGCACTACCCTTAAACCCTTAGCCTGTAGACTTAATCCAGGGTAAAACCTCATTATGATTAAAATGAGCGGCGTCTGGGCAAAGGAGATCCAAAGGGATTATGAGAATAAAGAGAGGATGAGTCTCGGGGTTGCAGAGAGCAGAGCTCTGCATGCACATAGTGCACCACCTCAGTTCATAAGGGCAAATGGCATATGCAAATTATTGACCTAAAATTGCAGGAAAGCTAGAATTGAGATAAATTAGAAGCGGTAGCTTGACAGGGAAAGAGACAGATTCGATCGAGTGGGTCAATACTGGATCGTTTCCACCCATGATGGGCAGACGAGGGGAGTCGCACACTTGTGTTGTGGGTCACACTAACCAATGACCAACTCCCATTTAGAGCAAATACCTGACATGAACATGGACACCTGAACATGTCTCTGCAAAAACTGCAGCCTGTGCAAATTTCACTGACTTAGATTCTGAAAAAACAGCAAAAAAATCTTCTTGTTCTGTAACACATTTATTTCTATGTTTAAAAGACACTCAAAAACACAAATAGATTGTGGGGCAGAAACGGCAAATTTGAGAACGGACCTGTCAAAAACAGGAAAAACTGGTCTTATGATGATGCAGCATTGCTGTAACACTGTCGATGTTAATCATACGCTCTCATCATAATTCTGTGGTGCCCGACAGTTGTTAATTCCTGATATTCACGAATACACTACGAGTTGTTCGTAGAAATATTAAGATAATACTTTCGACTGATATCGTCCATTCAGAAAGATATAAACATGAGCGGGGGAAAAACTGCAGTCATCACGAAGATGATACCGATCTGTTACTTGTTTGTCGACAGCATTGAATAAGAGATTTAAACTCCGCTTTTCTAAGCCGTCGACTACAATTCGCCACTGTGCTTCCTAGCCGGGGTGAGAGATGACAAAAATACAAACAAATGTTAGCTTTAGCTGACAGCTAGCTAGTGACAAAAAAACCCGTCAACTTTCACCATGTGTGCTCGCTTTCGACTCTTGGAGCAGCGAGAAGCAGCTGCTACTCGAACTGCACAATCTGACGAGCCACCTTACCGAGTGTCTTGATTGAGGAAACATCATGTCAGCAGCGTCTTTCACCGCGTCTCCCTGAACTCACTCAGCGAATCCCGAGGCTAGCTGGCTAAGCTAACAGTTCCTCCGATATTCTAGATAATTTGAAACGTAAGTGCCGCCATGTGCGTTGCCATCCTTTTCGAAATGGTTGAATTGAAGTGTCAGTACGGGAGGAGCCGGGATGGAGTGCGAGTCCCGGAGGCGTTTGGCGTTGGACGTGATCAGGTTGGCTAGAAATCCAGGCTGTGGTGAGGGGCAGTCGGGTTTTTTTGGAGATCCTTGCGTCTCCGGACGGACCTGGATGTTGACACACGAGCCGCTCACTTCCCCGACAGAGAAGAGTAGCGCCCCCCACCAAACAAAGCGTCCAACCCCGGAGAGCGCGCCCCCTATCGGCAGACATCAGAATAGCAGTAGCACGTCGCCAAGGTGCCCACGGGTTTATGCCAGTGTTTTATACAGGAGCAGCTAATTTCGGGTTAAAGAATCGATATGTTTCATAAATCACGACGGGAACTCTTTATTTAGACGTATTGCTGTCCCAGCATATATTGATGATGGTAGACAGTGTTTGAATTCACACTGTATTTAGTTGTTATGTGGCAAATGGAGACCGAGGACCTCAAAGTAAGCCATCAAAGCATTTCCTGCACTAACAATTTCACAAGTACTCACAATCATAATCAACGTGTTTCACAAGAGCCACAAAACAAGTTGTGAAATTAAGCGTACCTTTGTTTCTAAGAAAAAGCCATTCCTGATTGTCTGGGATGAGCAGCATACTCTATTTGCCATTACACCATCCTAAGTACAGTAGTACAATGTCCACTTTTGCAGTCCCATTATGATGTGCGGAGACAAATAACATGGAACCCTTTAACTCAGTGAAGACAATCACAGAATGAGCAAGTATAGGAACAAATTTATTTCAATTTAAAACAGATACCTTTCCATTATGTGTCTCTCTTAGAAGGCGGCAATGATCATAAGTCATGTTCATGTTTGAATGAGGATCAGGCAACAGTGGTTCAAACAAATACATGAAGTACATAAAAAACAATTATGGCGAGAGTAATGTAAATCAATAATCATAGTCATCAACTGATTCTGCCCTTTCCTCATGGGCTCTACAACAATGAAAACACCCAGGGCCTCACTTCCAACACAAAATAAACAGCACATGCATTTATAATTACAGTTTCTTATAAAACAACGGATTATCTTTTAAATTTTCGATCTTAAATACAGAATGGAGTCTTTGTATGTACTTAATCACCTATCCTTTTGAGTGTTTCTCTTCAAACTGGGGTAATGGGGGCCTGATCAGTTGGGCGGCCCTTCGATGGTGACCATAGCATTGGCACTTAAAGCGAGCCTGGCTCTACAGAGAGTGGGGTTGGCACACTCAGTATTGTACATCATTTACATTTGGTTTACATACAAAAAAGAAAAAAAAATACAGCATTTCATACATCACTAAACTGTCGACCACCAGCTTTCAATGGATTGGGAAGGAGATGAGGGCAAATCAAGTGGTCCTAAATAGAGTATTGTCCTGGTAATGTCCTCTTGGTATACGAAGAATAAAATGTAAAACATAAACAGGAACAGGCTCTCAAGTGTGAATATGCACCACCTCCACATTCATCTCCAAAAAGAGAGATTTGATTTGAATCCAACAGGTCCACAGGACAGTACACAACACAGGCCAAAGTCACCTGAAGGTCACCAAAAAACGTGGATGATGGTCCAACACATATTCTGCACTATGCACAGCTATATATATTTATTAAAAAAAAAGGGGGGGGTGGGGGTTCTCCCTCTCCCCCGATCAGTGACATACACACCATCAGCTGTTAACTGTGCGTCGTGTCTGACGCTCTTGGGGAAAAACGAGGTACTCAACAGGTTCAAATACTTGGATCCATACTGATCAGGCTACGCCCCTTTTGATGCGGATCAGTGCTGATCCTCTCAGTTTGAGGTTAGCGTTATTTCCCAGCAGACTAAATGGCAGCTTCGGACCATCGCCACTGTTTTGCACATGTAAAACAAATCGACTAAATATAGTGCTAGTGCATATTCTCTCTCTCTCTCTCTGGGTGTAAAGAGCAACAGGTCAATCATCACATTTAGTTAACCTTTCTGAACAATGATGAATCATTTTTGGATACATCAAATACAAGAAATTGGTGAATATTTGCCATTTTAGAGGAAAAGTTCAATCTTAGGTTTGTCAGACAAGCTGTTCCAAAGGGTACAATGAATACAGAAGCCCCACATTAGACATTTCAAAAGAATTGTATGTTCAGAAAATTGACGATAAAGCCCCAAAGGTTCCCAAATATCAACTGTGAAAAATTACAGGTTAAAGGTTGAATCAAAAAAAAAAAGAGATACTGAATAGAGACCACCATAACAGGGAAGTAGTGTGCACCCACACGGTTAATCATGGTGGCATCATCAGAGCACAACCCACATTCAAAACCAACACGTTCAAATGTGCAAAATTCACCCAATTTGCCTTTTTAGGATCTCTTGGCCATCAGATTTGAGTCAAACCTTCAAGGAAGTGGGGTGTCAGGAAATACTTGGGATACAAGCTTGTCTTTAGGAAAGATTGAAGTAACACTGAGAACAAAGTCACCAAACAGGTACAGATACTGAGGATTTGGGGACAGAGAGGGGGTGAGATAAACTCAACGAGAACCCAACCACATAAAAAAATAAAAAGGTTTAGTGTTGCTTGTCCCTCTTGTTCCTCTCTCCATCCAAACACACGCATCCAGGTAAGTTTGCACTGACATTCCTCCAGCACTTCTTCAATTCCAAACACAGATGGGTGGTAGATGTCTCAGTCAGTCCCCTTCAGCCTAATGCACTGATAGCCCTTAATGAAGATGAAGGATAAGTCACCTGTGGAAAGTATATTGAAAAGTATATCTGCATGTCACTGGCACTATTAAAGCAAGCCTCAAATAACTGGAAATAAACAATGCAAACTGAACAACAAAAGCCTCTGTGCTAAATTACAAACAGCAAGCATGGACCGCACAGGTCTTCAATCACCGATTAGAAGAAATCCACCTAAATTCATACTGTACAATTATCTAAAGATGCGTTACAGCGCTGCATCATTACCATGAGGAAATACAAGCGTCTTTCCTGTTTTCTTTTTAAAAAATTAAAATAAATAAATAAAACGTATTTCAGGGCCCCTAGAAAAACCGTACAGTATTATCATGGATGGAGATGCAATGGTGAGTGTGACTGGAGATGTCTCGACAAAAAGCTGAGACAAGGTCCATATTTTAACAGACATTCTTGTGTCTGTTTTTTTTTTGTTTTGTTTTCATGTGTCTCTTTTTACAGCAGTTCAGACTCAAGTAGGCGCCGCAATGAGGGAAATGAATGGAGCGCTTCAACATGACAGAATCAAAAAGCAGTCAAATTATCAACACCTACAAACCTGGTCCATAAATTAGATAAATAAAAAAAATTATTCTTTATAATCTCGTCACCATTGTGTGTATTTTTTTCTTTTGTTTTCCTTTTTTTTATTTTTAATATATATAACAGCCCTGGTTAAGAATACTTCTGGAGGCACCACTGCTGTAGTAACGTGGCGTGTGTGATCACCTCAGCGCCTTTGGGTGCAGCTTAGCGTGGGCCTCCCAACAGGGGAACTGAATTCTGAGTCACAGCATTGATACAACCATTCAGAAGAAACAAATACGTGCTTAAAAAGAAAGAAAAAAACGAAAAAAAAAGGTTTTGTTGCACGTTTCGTTAAGGGTTTTCTCTTTTTTTTTTTTTGCTGAAGATGTTGTACCACAGAGCCTTTTTAATACATATGAGCTTTTTGTGTATATGTATTTACAAACGAATATACACAACATTTGCAAAGTGAGTTTTCATTGACAAAAAGGTTGCTAGCAGCAACTTCTGTCGCCACGCAACAGCGAGCAATTTCTTTAGCGAATAAATGACAATAGAGTAAAAAAAAGAAAATAAAAATAAAGTAAACAGGAGCACATCCTGTATCGATAAAATGGATGTCAGGAAGTGTCTAATCAGGCAGGCTCAATCAACAAGGTGAGACATCTAGTGCATGTTATGTTGTGGATCTTTAGCTTTGGGCTGGTGTTACCCCTGTCCCAAACATCTTCTCATCAACCTGCACCAAACAGAGCAGAGCCTATGACCAAAACTACAAAATAAAAAACTAACAAGATGTCATGGTTGCTTGCCAATGGTTGTTTTAACTTAAGTTAACAGCATGTGAGCGTGTGTTGGGGGACTCCCCAGATGTTGAGATGGAAGATTGTCTTTGAATTCATCTGGTTGAAGGAAAGCAATGCAATTACACCGAGAACATATACAAAAAAGTATTTAGTCAAGTAAATTTCGTGTTGCTTCTTGGGTTCTTTAGTGTTTATTTTTGTAATCATTAAAAGTCGTCATCACCATCCCATCTTGCCGCACCCCTTATACACCCATAGAAGTGGATATAGCGACGGGTTACGATCATTAAAAACCTTTTTATAAAATTCGTAGTAGTTTGCAAGCTCTGATTGGCGTTTCGTGCCTTCTCGTGCTTTTAGTGTTTACACATGTATCTGTAATAGATACACACATATGTCAGAATGAACAGCGTTTTGCAGCTCCAATCTTCACAGGTGGTTACATTTCATAGATGGATGGTGAAGACTGAGCCCTTCGCCCAATCCTCTTGCATCCCATGCGAGACCCATGCTGTCCAGTTTCCTGTCCTTTGGTGGATTTTAGGAGACAATCTTTGGGTGCGTCGCCCGGTGCGTGGAGCTGAGCCCTTCAATCTCACCAGGGCCGAGGGCCGAAGGACGGCTCTGGTTTTGGAAAAAAAAACTAAAGGAAAGCGGCTCTTTGCGAGTCATATACACACACACACCCCCACCAAACACACACACGCAGACACACACATCAAAGTCACCTCTGCAGTCACTGTATGGCCCGTAGTGACAGGCTTAGGGAGGAGTGAGGACACACAACAAGCTGCCGAGCGAAGGAGGAAGAGGGCGAGCTTTAGTGAGAGGAAGGTGACTGCAAAAGGGGGTATGAGTGTAATGTACAAAAAAAAAACCCTAAACAAAAACCAAAAAAAAAAAAAAAAAAAGGGAAACTTGTGTGTTTGTGTGTGCCGGCGGGTGGGCATGCATGTAGACTTGAGCGCACGCTCCCAGAGAGGTGTGCATTTGTGCAATGGGAGAAGGTGTGCGTGGCCCGGCCGGCCCTCACACCAGGTTGTACTCCTTGAGGTTGAGCTGTAGGATGGTGTCTTTGACAGCTGCAAACACAAAGCGGATGTTCTCTGTGTCCGTGGCACACGTGAAGTGAGAGTAGATGATCTTGTCGCTGTCAGGGTTCAAGTCCACAAACATCTTGAGGATGAACTCCCGTGCAGCCTGAGCATCTCGCTGGGGTCCTGAGACGGGGACACCACACACACACACAGATAGACATTAGCAAAGCAGGAGAGACAATTCCAACGCACAAAAGCTAACATCACATTGGTTTGCAAATCCTATTCATTCAGAACAAAAATCCAAATTATGCGATCATGAAGAGATTAGGTGACAGTACATCGTTACCTACTCTGCTATCACAACAACCACCAACTTTTAAAAATCTTTGTGTATCATTCACTGCTCAGTGTTCCCAGTTGTGCTCACCATCGAACTCTGGGAAATAATCCACCAAGTGAGAGTAGGCAATCTTCTCCTCAAGCAGGTCCTTCTTGTTGAGGAAGAGGATGACAGAGGAGTTCTGAAACCACGGGTAAGTAATGATCGTCCTGAAGAGAGCCTTACTCTCCTCCATGCGGTTCTGGTGGGGATTGGGGATGGCGGGCAGAGGACATTTGCTTTGTGTGAGCAGAAGGACCGATACAAGAGAGGAACAAGTGTGTATTCATCTACCTCGTTGTCCGACTCCACCAGGACTTGGTCGTACTCGCTCAGAGCTACCAGGAACATGATGGAGGTGACATTTTCAAAGCAATGAATCCATTTCCTCCTTTCTGACCTCTGACCTCCAACATCGACCATCCTGACCACAGCGAAGGGGCAATGGAGGCAAAGTGAAGTCAACAATTAGGGGGAAAAGAGGTTGATTAAGACGTTTCTGTACACACAGGATCAACAAACGCATGTGGGGACCTCCTAATGAACATGACATTTTGAGACACTGTGTGCATGCATGCGTGTCAGAGAGTGACAGCAAAGAGAGTGAACAGATGTGTGGAATCCATCAAAGTTGGAAAAAAAACTGCGTCACTTTCATTACACGGCAAAAAAAACGACTTCCGCTAAATTCTAACAATATGTTGTCCATTTCATGGACAACCACCACTTCTGGTTGTACTCAGAAGAACCTATGCCAACTGGATCTTCAAGTATGACTTAAATCAAAGACCTAGTGGGTCTGTTTAAAACGAACAAAGAGTCTTTCTGGATCCGTACAAAATACCACACTTAAATGTGCTGCAGCATCCTTCCTCAGCTTTATTCTGAAGGAAGTTTGGCCTGAGTGTCACTTGATGGATTCCATACCTGATGGAGGATACACATAAGAAAAAAAAAAGTAGCTCAGTGACATCACCTAAACTTTGAAAACAGACCAGTGAGCCTAACCCGCAGATCATCTAATCCAGTGGTCCCCAACCTTCATTGCGCCACGGACCATTTTTACATTAGAAGATAATTTCACCGACCAGCCAAGTGTTGCGGATAGTAAGCGGAAGTGATGTAGGAGATATGGGAGATTTTCGCTGTGAAAAATGTCCCAGCTCAGCAGATTCAGCCGTCCAAAGGGCATGTTCAAGGAAAAGGATGTGTGTTATTGCCCATACAGTTGTGGAGAGTTCGCAGTGCCGGGTCGCAGGCTATAGCAGCCGTTTCAATGTGCGTGTGCGTATTTACACGAGCAGCTGGTTACCGATGAACAAACTAGCTTGGCAAGCTAGAAGCTAGCTGGTTCCGCATCAAGGTTTGGGACCAGAGATCAATTTAAATCAATTTAAATGAAAATGCAACTCAACTTAAGATGTGGAACAAAGTATTGGCATCACCCAGTGGAGCAGCTCTCTGTGTGTGTGTGTGTGTCATTAAGACATCAGAAAAATTTCAGGAAATGTGAGGACAGATGTACAGATAGAAAGCGCTGGCAGGGAAACGGCACATGGAAGGGGACAAATGAAGATCAAAAAGAAAAAAAACTGCAAAGAGACAGGGATAAGAACACGGTGAGGGATGAGGGAGAGAGGACATAGGGGTACCTCATTCACTGGAACTCCCATCTTTGCACACAAACGCAGCCCGTTGCCCTAAGCGGCACACTGGGACTGTGTGCTATTCGTAGGAGATGCTTTAGGGTGATGGGCCTCCCTAAAATGTCTACGGGTAGAAATCTACTCTGCTTCGCACATTAGCATGATCTGATAAGATTAACTGATGTGCACGTGCTTGCAAGAGTGTGTGTGCAAATCCTCACGAGGTTTCAGCCTCTCCTCGACTAGGTCAATCTTTCCTCGTCTGGGAATTCAGGTCCCAATTTCATTAAGCCTTCATTTGTGACAATTGATCTAAAAACATCTTTTGTGCCAACCCTTCTGCTGTCTAGAAGCTAGTTACCGAGATGACTGCAGCTTAATTCTGAGCACGTTGACTCACGCTTGGAACAATGCGGGTTGCACTGGGGCGAGTAGCTGCGGGCCAAGTACGAGCCCACACTAGTGCTGCTGGATGTGCACTGGACCCAGGCTCAACAAGAGTTGGTCTGCGATTCAAAATACTCCAGTGCTCTCTTGTGGTGGCCTGGCCCACTGTGGTCTGCAGAGACCCTGGGCCAATATAGGCCCTGCAGGACCTGCTACTGAAAATAACACTCCTCCAGTGCTTAGAGGACGCCCTCGTTTCCTCTGCCAGCCAAAGAGGAGAGGAAAGGAGGAGGGAGAGCAGAGGAGGTGACCCATTTACAGAGATGGGCACCAATATGTAGGACTGTTGGTAGGAGGACGCTCACTTGTGGGATGGGGAAAGAGGGCGGGGTGAGGGTAAACAATGTTATCTTGTGACTGAGGGACAAGGGAGATGGCACAAACAACTTAACAGTTAAAAAGATTAGGTTTCTTGGATAAATGGGGACATTAATACATGGTTAAGTGTAGTTTGGGGCTGAGGATGGATGAGGATTGGATGAGTTTGGGTGTTAATGACGCTCAGGCTCAAAGCTGGCTACCTGAAAATGATGCTCTGCAGGTCGAAGGGGTACTCTATGATTCCTGTTGTGGGAATGCGGACCCTGAGCACATCCTGCTGGGTGGGAAGATAGCCCAGATCCGTAATGCGATCCAAATCAGAAAGATAACTACAGGAGGCCCAATAGAGAGGGGAAGAATGGAAGGTGGGAGAGTGTGGGCGAAGGAGAGAAAGAGGAAGAAATCAGTTTCAAAGCGAGCAGTGGTTAAAGGACCCTCGCCATTCCAGAAAGTTTGGATCCGTCCGGCTGCGACAGCTGCAGAGAAGAGGACAGCTGCCATGAGGGTGCACGCCTGAGTTGCCACTCCACCATCGTTTTCCATCCATAAACTTACCCCACTGGACCCCTATACTTGGGATGCTAGGATACCTAGTTGGATCCATTTTCCTGTTCATTTTCTTGTACGGCCTGGCAGCAATTTAAGTTTTTTTTGAAAAGTGGAGGGGACATCACAAATTAGGTGGTTTTTGTGGACAGCGAGTTGGCATAAGCGGCAGCGGAGACGGCAACCTCGGCAGCAGAAAACACCAAAAGCCTAGGAAGCAGATGAGGAAGGCTTAGACTAGTGTGACAGACAGCAGGAAGCTGCGCATTGCACGGACAAAATCAGCCGTTCCAACTTTAATCTTTAAATTAACTCTTAATCCGGCTGCTTCCTGATAAATCTATGTCACTATGGTCTTGACCTTCCCAACCTGCTGGAGGCTTTGTTGGGAACCTCAGCAGGACCAGGCCAGAACCCCAACATGGCTCAGAACACCAAACCACTGATCTCCATCCAATTGCGAAAGGATCTGCAGAGGTCTAAATAACCAACTGCTCTCAGCTGTCTCAGTGGTTTGTGTCAACGAGCTGTGTTGATGCTGAGGTCCTGTTCTCTTGGGAGGAGATGGCAGGGGGGGGGGTACCTGAAGATGATGCTTTCCAAGTCAAAGGGGTACTCTATGATGCCCGTGGTGGGCACACGGACCCTCAGTACGTCCTGCTGGGTGGGAACGTATCCCTCCGCAGTCACACGGTCTATATCGCTAAGGTAACTGGAGATATACATAAAGAGTGTCGATGACAGTAGAACAGAAGCTCCCCTCTCCTTTGCCATACCCATCCACTCAAGATACTGTCTCACCAATTTCTGGATGATTTTGATCAGACAATCAAGGAGGTTACTACCGTGGTGAATAAATCTGAGGCCTACTCATGTACATTTGAGCCAAACTGAACATCAAAGTACATCTATGGTATGTGCGGGCGTGTGTTTGTGCGCAAGTATTTTATATCCGTTTAATCCCTTGTATCTGTCAAGTCTAATTAATTTGTATAGCGCCAAATCATAACAGGAGTTATCTCAAGGCGCTTTACAAAATGGAGCAGGTAGTGCTCCTCAGCATCTGTACCTCTATGCGCATCTAAACCTTGCCAAGTGTACAGGCTGGAGGGAGGGAACACTGCTAATGCTTAACCTGGTTCAGAAAAAGGTAAATAAAGCATCTACGGACATATCCCTCGCAGTGCTTTTGCCATTTCTGCAAGGTAGTGACGGGATGCGAGAGAAGACACATTCAGATATCCCATCCCTGCTCCGGCTTGAGTCACTGCAAGATGGGCGAGACACCACACACCACTTCTGCCTGCTGCTCTTGCTCTCTGGCAGCCAGCGCTTTCCAGCAGCCTCAGCGATGGCCCCTCACGTGGTGACCGCTGTGCACAGCGCACGCCAGGAACACCGACTAGTGACTAGTTGGTAGCAACTAATAACCAAACAAATGTGAGCAAAAAGAAGCTTGCGTGTAGCCCCACTCAGCGCCTGTTGTCACATACAAGGTAATTACACTGTTGCAAGTTATACACACAAACTATTTGACTCACACCTAGTGGGAAAATGCCTCCTAATATTATAGAATATTATCCCCTTGACAAGTCACCACCTTGCGACAAGGAGGAGTCTGGATGCACAATGAGATACCTCCACTCTGGCACAGATAACTCACTTTTTAGCCATTTGTTCAAAAATATTTTACTAGCAGATTAAGATTAGCACAAATGACATTCTTACCGTCTTGGACATGCAGCATGCAGTGGCAACAGGAGTTAGGTCAACAAACACTTACTATTTAGTAGAGTCGGAGAGCTGGTACTCTCGGCGGCGGTCGTAGGCCTCCTGGATACCGGGGTCGGCCCATAGGCTTTTGATAGCGACAACGTACAGCTGGTCAAACCCAGAGATCTTCTCAATGTCAACCTCCTTCACAATCATGGCATTAGACTGCAGAAAGACAAGGGTAGGACAGTGTGATGAGGGACGGATGCACTGTGCACAAATGTTCATCATAGTTGCTTAAATGGATTTGTTCTCGATGCCACTGATGCACTTGCGTACACAGGTGTGCGCCTATGCCTACACACCCGGTTCTGCTCAAATTTGTACGGGATCTTGAGCGTCTCCATGGCTCGGATCATGGCCTGCATTGAGGTGAAGATGTTCTGGTAGACGAGTCGTATGAATCCCCGCTTGTCCTCGTCCGAGTATCCAGCTCCATGGATGATTCGCATCTGCTTGATGAAGGTGCTCTTCCCACTTTCTCCTGTACCTGCATGGAACCCCAAAAACACGAAAGGTTAGCGAAAA
>OMPJ01009931.1:28612-43126 GCA_900312935.1 Carapus acus
CGCAGACGACCGCACAGGTAGAAAAATGTCTCCCGGCTCATGCGGAACTTATCCAGCCAATCGGTGGGTTGGAATTCAGTCATCACGACCCGCTCCCACCAATCGGTGTTTGGCGTGGAGGTCCAAGGCCGCGTGCGGATGTGGGTATTAGAGTGGAGACCTCCAGCAATCATCATCTATATGCAAGAGAATTTGTTTCAGATGGCAGTGGCAAAAAATCTTGGCACAGCAATATGTGTAATGTAGCATGTGGTAAGTATGCCCCAGGAATCAGCTAAAAGCAAAAATACTATGATAATAATATTAGGGAGGGACAACTGTCAAGAATATTAGGTCTTGTCGTTAAGACAGAATGGTGATAGTGTTGCATTCCTTCATGCAATGTGAATTACTTTTACTTAAACCTCTTAAGTGTGCATGCAAAAGAGCCAGAGTAACATCGTAGTGTCCACGTATGACGGAATAATTCATAGCAAAGAGACAAACAGACAGACACATAGACAGATAAACAGACAGACCAGCAGCATCCTCCTCTGTCTCTGGAAGAAGTACTGTCGGTGTCGGACGCGTCTCTGAATCTCGTTGCGCCTCTGGCTGTTAACATTGTTTAGATCTCTTCTGCGCTTCAGTAACATGTACGTCATTAAAAATATTGCAGACCGCAGTCGCTCCTCTTCTCCCATGTCCACGTTCTCACCTGCATCCCAGAATGTTTCAACGCTTAAATTGTATCGTTCAAGCCATCTCTCACCAGATTCACGCCATTACGGTGTTGGACGGGACTTCCGCTTTCTTTCGCTGTCCAGTTATGGCGATGCTGCCACCCTGCGGCTGAAAATCAGTAGTACGGAGCAGGATGGAGCCTTCGGACATGTCAATTGGAAAACTTCATTTGTCCCCGAGGCGCAATTCAGTAAACGCTCTGTGTAAAATGCAAGAAAGATGGGGTAGAGGATGTATAGGGCAAGAAAAATCAAGAAAATAGACTCCGTATGAGAGGTTGAATGATGAGAAGGTGTATGAAGCAAAAAATGTAATTAGGGACTTTGGTATGTACAAAAAGAAATAAAGATAGCAGTCCAGGTGTGCAACAGGAAAAAACTCAAGTAACATTGAATATACACCTACAGTTTATATTTCGTTTAGTTTACAATAGAAACCATAATGTGAAAAAGCTGTTGTGTGGTGAGGAAGGGATGACTTAACTTCTGTTATGATTTGGAGCTATACAAATTAAATTGACTTGACTTGATTTAAGTGTCATGAGAGCAGGAGAGATGGGATGTGCTTAGTTAAGTCTCAAAGGCGGGATTAAAGTGAAAGTGCAGGAGGGGGAAAGGTTCAGAGGTGAGGGAAACATGAGATGGCACAGAGTTCAGGGGGGGGACGTCTGGAGGAAACAAGGTCGTTATCCTTCCATGGGTCCTGGATTGAGACCAGCAATCCATGGAAAAGAACAATTCACCTTCAATGAGAGTGAAGTTACGCTACTTCATATATTTTAATTCAGATTTGTGATTATAGGAATATTGGAAAAAAGGTGCAGCATTTCATGCAACAAAGAGAGGAGATGGGGTATGAAGATGCTTTTGATGTTTGCAGGGAGCAAAAGCTACAACCTGGATGATTCAGATGAGGCTTAGCTCAAGAAAATACAACATTGAAAATGTATACACAAAGTCTCTTTGACCAGGATATTGGCACAGTAGCTAACTCAGCAGTGTGACTCGTGAATGAAAACAGGCATTTGGGATTAAAGCGGAATTATACCATTGTTGCCTTATTCTTAACTTGTTTCCCTCGGAACTGTCTATTGTTGTATACGAGCATGACTACAGTATCAAGACACAACTTTAACCCGAGAAATGAAGATCTCTGCTGCCCCATTCTCAAATTCCTTTGCGTCCATATCACCTCCCTGTCCTTGCGTCTGTGCTCCCGCCATGGCATGGGCCAACTTGCCGGGGGAGATCTTGGCACTGGCTTCCAGGTAATAAACAGCCTTCACATTCAATTCCAGACAGGGGTTCTCTTTAGTGTTGGCATTCACAAGACTATCACCTCCCTCGGAGGTCTCCAGAGCTTCCTGAAGGGTTCCCAGCACTGCCTGGCACAGAGCGCGAGATGCAGGCCCTTCATCTGCACAGCACACCTCAGCATAAAGCCTCTGAGACTGTCTGATGTAGTCAGAGAAAACAGCACAAGTTAGCACACCATGACGGAAGATGTCATAAGGCACTGCCTCATGGTCCTGGCAGTGGAGACGGTGAAGAAGTGGGGCTGATGTAGAGGCAGGGACGCCGCCCTCACTGCACAGGCACTCCAGGGCCTGTGTGTAAAGGCGCCCTTTTACCCCACCTCCTGCAAGAATGTCCACAGTAGATCCATGGGGATGTCCAGGGAGGCAGCTGGCACAGCTCTGGCCACCTGTCTGGCTCAGGAGGTCATACGCCACCCGGACATTGTTGCTGAAGGCAGACCTAGTTTTTTTTTTTCAAAGAAAAAAAGTTAAAGAATGAGTTCAAGTAATCAGTGTTAAAGGGAACTCACCTTAATTATGAAGAATGTCCACTTCCCTCCAGTTTAACTTATTTTTATTCCATTCAGTATCCTTTATTGCAGGGGCCACCAACGCTGTGCCGGGGGGCACCCATGAGGACCATTTAAAATAAAATGTGGGGAATAATACCAATATGTGAGGAGTGGCTTCACTTTGTTTTACTATTAGTATTATCATTATTATCATCATCATCATCATCATTACTATTATTATAATTGTTATATCAACTACTATTACTACGACAACTAAAAGTGGTCCATGCAGTTTTGTTATGTTGGATGTTTGTATCAACAGGGTCTGCTCATCATTCATACCACTCAGTGCCCATGCTTAATCAAGAGGCTGGTGACCCCTGCTTTAGTGTCTTGAATGTGTCTCTTATTTATGCTTGGTAGTTTGTTCTGTTATTGTGTGGCTATGAGTGAGCCTACAGTCCACCTCCTTGTTCCAACGTGAGCACCACAACGTGACTTATTCAAAGAGGACGCACAGTAGCCTGTGTCCAAATATTGTACCATCAGACCTAAATTCCTCCTTTTACAACTTGTGACAGTAACGGACCCGGCCGAACCTCTGAGAGTGATGCGCTAGCCGCAGGTGCCACAGCGCTCGGTTGAGCTGCTGTTGCTCAGCAGCGCTGGTGTTGAGCTGCCCGTTGGTCAGGGCGTCTCCGTCGCTGCATCCAGCCGCGCCGGGTGTCTCCGACACGGACGCCAGGTTACAGAAATGATCGGCTAAGAAGCCAATGGGGTCGTCCGACCTCGCCTCAACCATTTTCAGAATGGCCTCACGTAGCAGCTCCCCCACGCCCGTCTGCTCCAAAAAAAGCCTGTCGGCGTCGGTCTTGGTCGCTTTACTCTCTGCCGTTCCCGGCGGCACAATTCCAGCACGGCGTTTATCACTGTCCGCCATTGCGGTTGCTATGGGCTTTTGTCGCAACAACTATACCGGAAGTGACACTCCCATCAATATCACAAGCACCGGATAAATTACGTGGTATCGTGTGTCAAGCGTCAATGATATTATGAGTGTTCAATTGCCAATATTTAAGTATATTTCAAAAATCCAATATCAATGCTTCCAACATTTCTACAAAACCACGTTTGTCGTTGGGTAGGCTTTGAGACAAAAACACAGTGCCTACTTACGACATTGACTGACCAATCAAAACACACATTTGCATTACTGCACATGAAGAGAATCCACGCATATAAGTTAAATGCTAATATTAATTTAAGATAAAATGTGCACAGGACACTGTCACAAATTCATTCATTCCTTCATTACGGACTGCACAACAAGTCGGCAGATTCTGCTTTCAGTAGAGCTCGGGCACATAATACTGTGTAGCATCAAACAACAACAGCAATCAAATTAGACATTTAACAGACAACACAACAACATCCCATACATTTACATATAGGCTATACCTTCGGCATAGACAAGGTTTGAGGTTGAGTGGAGTCCAGTAACCTGATGGACGTGGGAAAGAAGCTGTTTTTATTGTTGTGTTGTTATTGTTGATAATGAAGTAAAAGTCCTGCCGGAGGGCAGCAGTTGAGACAGGTGGAAGGCTGGGTGTGATAGATCGGAGATTATCTTGTGTGCTCTTGTTATTGTGCTTTTATGGTATAGTGAGTTGAGTGATGGAAGGGGGATGTTTACTATGCAGTTCTCTTCTCTTTTTATGATGCGTTGTCAATAAATAGCTTACAAATAAATAGCTTGCCTTAAACTATCTTACACCACGATGAGTGAATACAACGGTTGTTTGCCACTGTAAAGTGGCTATGTGCGTGTAACAAATAATTTGGTTTGGCCTGCTATTAATCATGTTCACAGTATGTCAACGCCCCTACACAGCTTGTTTACTTTCACAGGCCAAACAACTAAACCAGTGTGTCTAATACTGCAGTTCATGTGCATCTAGTGTAAAAGTGTAACAGCCTAAAGTAAAACAATTTCTTTTCAGATAAGAGTACTTCACTGTAGCATTTTTGATACAGACTGACTTGGGGTGTATTTTGAATCACACATTGATCGTCATTGTGTATGCACTGCTGGAACAGTATGTGCGCTGCTGCCATTTGTTATATATTTATGGTTGCCGTTAGTATGCAGAACATTTTTCTTGGTACCATTGCTGCTGTTGATCTGCATAGAATGTGAGGGTAGGAAGTCCCTCTGCAGTTTGTGCTCCAGGAGCATGTGGTTCTGAGGAGGCAATCCTAAGCATGCTCTGAAAAATAAAAATAAAGGACATGTCAGACCACTCAGGTATAGTTTTTCATTTAACTCATGATTCAATGGAGGGTAAGTATGTCTGTGGTGTGTAAATGTTTTTCACCTCAAAATATTCTCTATACAGGCTCTCTGACGGAAAAAGGCATTGATGACTGGGGTACCAGGTGGCACCAAGGGGGCTTTACAGAGAAAGGACAGGAGCACCAAGACACTGTGGAAGGTCTGGTAGTCCTCCTCTCCCTGGGGCTTTACTGTCACACGCTGACAAAGCTCTGTCAGGATAACCAGGTCCAGGATA
Source organism: Carapus acus (assembly GCA_900312935.1). Taxonomy (NCBI): domain Eukaryota; kingdom Metazoa; phylum Chordata; class Actinopteri; order Ophidiiformes; family Carapidae; genus Carapus; species Carapus acus. Next base: position 33,715 of record OMPJ01009931.1, read on the forward strand.
ATGGGACTGGCAAGCAGAGAGTCCTGCCAAACAGGTAGTATGCCACGTGTATCAGACAGAGGTTAATACAAGGAGCATATCTAAAAAATCATTGCCTTCATCAAGTTTTATTCAATTAGTCCGGCGTTGTCAAACTCCGTCACAGTCGGGCCAAACATGAAAACACGATGTACCTCAGGGGTCAATTAGGATTTACGCTAATTTAACAGGCTAAGACTAAAGGACAAATTGAAAATCTTCTACAATGTTGTTTGTGTTGTTTCTCTGATTTTTTTTGCAATTCTATGTTTTATTCTTTAATCACTGCCTCTTGAGTTTCAATTGTCTCCGATGTCCAATTTTAACAAACAAATACCCTTCACCTGCCACAGAAGGAACACTTGATAATAAATGCTGAGCATTGATTAAGAAAGGGCACAGTGTAGAACTGATGCCAAAATAAATATGTAGATCATACATAATATGAATGCCATGCCAGATGAGATGGTGCGAAGATTAACAACAACTGCCTTAGGTACTGCAGGTTGACTGTGTGTCAGTCAAGTCAGGAGTTATCTCAGTGGATATTCTAGTACTGTTGGCTGAAGACAGGAAAGGGAAGGAAGTAGGCGTGTTTGAGGGCATCTGAAGACAGGTAAGGTATGACTGTGTACAAAACAAGACAAGACAAGAAATACCTGCCATGAATTGTGGCTTGGTGTGGATTCTGTGGATGTTTCTGGGAGGAGGGAGAATGACCCTTTCTTTAGGGAGCAGGATTAAAAGTGAGCGGCAGGGGCTCATTTGGTAAGGGACCTCGCCTCGGGGACTGGAGGTCGGACCGAAGGGTTTGCGGTTCAAATCCCGCTAACAGTGGCGGGAGGGACTGCAGTTCTCATTCTTAATCACATGTGTAGCCCCCTCACATGGGCCCAATGTTCCCTCTAAACTGCGCGCTTGCGCAATCGCGCACTGCTCCTACTATCTCAGCGCACGGCTTAGCGCGTCGCTAACAGTGCGGCGGAGGTAAGAGAGGTGAGGTGGAGTAAATGCTGCGCAGAGAGTTTGTGAGTTTGCTCAGACACGTGAAATATTAGCGGGAACATTGCATGGGCCCCTCCCCTACTGTGTGGCATGGTTGTTAGATGAAGACTGTACAGTGTGTGTAACTGCATGTATGTGCAGACACTTCCATGTATGTAAACAGTGCGGCGGAGGTAAGAGAGGTGAGGTGGAGTAAATGCTGCGCAGAGAGTTTGTGAGTTTGCTCAGACACGTGAAATATTAGCGGGAACATTGCATGGGCCCCTCCCCTACTGTGTGGCATGGTTGTTAAATGAAGACTGTACAGTGTGTGTAACTGCATGTACAGTATGTGCAGACACTTCCATGTATGTATTGTAATGAGAGTAAATCATGTAATTTCCTCCTCAGGGGATTAATGTGGGACACTTGAACTGTGGGACGTTTGGTCACTGGCAGAGGTGAGATGACAGATATGCAGGGCAGAGATGATGGAGCTGCCAGATAGGAGGAAAAGGAGAAGACCTCAGAGAAAGTTCATGGTTATGAGACAATGGAGAGAGGATGATCCGGTCTAGTAAACTTTGAGTTGAGCAGCCAAAAGATGATGGCAAAGATCTCTCCAACTAGACATACTTGTTTGGGGAGCTCAATATGATTTGTTGACAGTGAGTTTTGACACACTAGTGTTACATTTTCCAAGATGCACATAGAGGCAAAACTGGCAAAGTAAGTCTGTAAAATGACTCACACTAAACGTGCCACCACAGCACTCAGCATTCAATACATTCAAACAAAGACTGAGAAGACGTCACACCAGTGCTGACCTCACAAGTGTTGTGTAAGGCGATGGTGTTGGTACCTCCCATCATAATTTCTGAAGTGTATTCATCCATGGCACGCTTGCTGTCTCCAACGTAGGGTACATACTTAATAACCACCTGGAACAACACACATAAAACACAATGCTGACATCCACCACTAGCTTGTTTGGAGGACCCCTCAAAGTAGTAAATTTGTGCCCATATCACACTTACGCAATGGTCAGGTTTCTCCCCGGGCTTGTACAATATGGGGTTCGACTGGACCATGTCATCCACCACATTACTCTTGGAGATTTCCTTAGACCTAAATTGTTGAGGAGCTGACAGGTTCTTCCCATCATTATTTCCGAGGTGATTGTAGCTGACGATGGACGTTGGCTGCCGCAGGTGCAAATAATACATCACTAACTTTCTGTTAAATTAATGACTGACTACATATCATAGCTTTGTTGCAAACATGAATTTCACATTATTTTACAAGTTCAATTGTGCATTATGTAATTATGCATCTGATTCCAAGCGGGACCTTCTAAATGTGCTTCTTTGCTCACCTTGATACCTGCACTGACCAGGAAGTCCACTAACACTGATTTGATCTTGGTTTGACCAGATTTGAAGTCATCTCCTCCAATGAAAACTCCCCTCTGTGTTGCTAGCTCAATGGCCCCAGGGACAAACGTGTTCTGTGGGGAGCCATTGATGTAAGCACAGCCCTCAAGTATGCTGGCCACTGCAAATAGAGTGGAGGGGGAGACCTCTGCACCGGCCTAGCACAAATGAGAGAATAAAAACAATTACCCATTGTCATTACTGTGCTATAATGGGATCAGTAAGGAAAGCCATATCTTCTTAATCTCTGTATATGCAGTAGTTAGGTACTGTACTGCATGTCCACTTAAAATTGATGGAGTTATTTGGTTAAGATAATACATGTGTTGAAAAGAAAATCATCCCCTAAATCTGGTTTAAAAACATGCCATATAAGGAGTGAAAACTCATCCAGCAAATGCAATGATAACATTTTTCCTTTGCATCGCATTGAGGGACAACTTCAGACTAGTCAACCCTTTTAATTTTTACTTTGGCAGCTGAGAGTTAGGAGTTTGATAAAGTTTTTATCCATTAAACCTTACTAATCACAACAGGGGATGTGGATAACCATTCTCAGAAGTAGTTAAAGATCACAAGATCGATCACCGCCAAGGCTGACAGCCGACCTCACCTGGACTGCAGCAAGGAGATTCTTGGCCGAATCATTGACCCCCGGCACAATATCACAGCAACGCTCCGTATTTGCCGTCCAAAGGACAATCACTTTGTCAACACCGCTTGATTGCCGAAAGTCCTTTATGTCTGCTCTGATTTGCTCCACCTGAAGAATGAGGATTTTGGTATTTGCTAATTAAATGGGACGAAAAGAGACAAATTCTATGGTTCTTGGAAAGAAGTGTTACCTGTTCAGCCATTGTCCCTGTGAGAACATTGTCAGCTCGACTTTCCTGATTAGCAGCAATGAATTCTGGGATGTAGATGGATGGTCTGGGTTTCATAAATTTCATGTGTGGCCGGAGCTGCTCTTGTAAAGACCAGTCGAGCACCTGAGCTCGCTCCATTGCACTGGCAAGGTCCAAAGACGAAATATCCCAGCCTGGACAACAGATAAATAGAGAAATATGTTTAAGTGCTTAGTTGTTTTTCTTGGCTACTTCACAAAGAATGACATCCTGTCTTGTCTTTTGACAACATCCTCCCTATACAATCTATGTACGTACCAGCTACATTTCCAATTGTTAGAGTACACCTGTGACATGACCCAATTAGCTGTTTGCGCATTAAAAGATACCTTGGATACAAAGTCAACTGTCACAAACACAGATGTTCAAACTCACACGCACATAACAAAACACATCTTCCATCGTGCTGCTAGAGCTGACCAATTACGATCTTTCGTACCATCAAAGATAATATCGTTGGGATGAACCATAGGCAAAAGGTCACGGAAAGGCACATCGACCTGTCCATCAACTCCCCATCCCAAGCAAACGGTTGACGCCTGCAGAAAGGATCCATAATAGTTTGCCCTCTGAAACAAGACAGACAAAGAAGAAAATATATAAAACGTTAACGACTGTCTTTGAATATGCAACATAAACTCGTCCTTTTATATAGCAACTTAATTAGCCATCAACATCACAGTGCCAGTGATGTTGATGAGAACTGAGAGGGTGAAAGGGGGCAGGAAATACAATGTTATGTGAACAATGAAAAGAAAATATGGTGCACACCCATATCAGGAAAATCTCCAGGACCAGACACAGTTAATCTCCTTCATGCTCTACAGGATTTGTCTGCATACTCTAACTAGGATAAGGGGGCATAGGATGATTTCCCTTGTGTATCAAGGAACAGACAACTTTTGATACTTGTGAAGTACAAGAAGAAGCTTCTTTTCCATGACCCTACAGACAGACATTACCAGCGGCTCAGTCTTGAAATGCCTCTGTTTAGCAGTAATGCCACATCAAGTAAAATTGATGTGACAGTCAGCTGAACAGGGGGATGTCTAATCTATAATAGGGCATACTGATGTTAAGTGTGACATGGTCTACATTGTATGCAAGATTTTCATACTTGAGGTGAAATGTGTGCACTGACCTTCTCTCCAGTCTTGGTTCTCCAGGTAAGACCTAGCTTGTTGGACAGTACAGCTGCTGTGACGGTGGTGCCATTGTTGCCGCCCCAGCCCACCAGCATCACACCCAACTTGGGAACACGAAGCTCTGTTCGAAACGTCAGCTCAGTAGTGTGGGGAGTCACCTGTGCCGAGGCAAGAGCTGGATATCAGGACAAGTTGCCCATACTGTCAGAGCTCATGCCCCCAGAGTTTGAGACAGTGACTACCTGAATGTTATTCCCATCTCTCTGCACTGATGTGGTGTGGTAGGAATACTTGGACACAAGGTGTGTATCTGTGTACTTCACGTTAGGACTGTTAATATGAATATTGCTCATCGACATGGCTGCAAAACCTTCAAAGACACAAACAACATACAGGTCACTGTCGGTTTTTCCAGTTCTAATGTAATCCAGGAGAGTTTTTCAGGACACGGAACCGCTGCGTCATTATGTTATTGTAAGACAACATTAATAGACATTAAGACGTATTTACTCTTCACTTAAACTGATGCAATTTTGTTTCGATCATTATGCTTAGATCAAGATTAAATTAAAAGACAACGGAGGAAATGAATGAGTCGTTGAATGAATGTAAGGCACACACGTGGAGAAATCAATTTGTGAAACTGCCTCACCTTGTGAAAAGTCAACGCGTCGCAATGTGTAAGTATCTGAAGGATGCGTAAGACGGAAGTATCTTGGACGGAGGCTTCTTAGTCGGAATGACTGGAAAATTACCGTATTCCGCCTCAACGTGCCAGTTAGATATTCTGCGCTTGCGCATATGTACTGATTTCCATGACGAAAACCGAGGGCTGCGTCAGGACCAATCAGCTTCTCTGTGGGCGGAGCGATCGAACCCGCTGGGATGCGTCGGCATATGCTGCGCCAGTTTTGTGAACTGAAAAATGCAAGAAAAATCATTAAGTGTAGCGAGATTCAGGGGTGATTTGAAGAAAGGGTTGACAAGACGGTAGTGGGATCTGGTTTGAAGACAGTGTCTCTGTCTTAGAGGTAGGGGGCCGAAGATGCAGGGGTGCTCTCTAAAGTTGAGGCCAGATTGAGATGGTTTCGGTGGTGCCGGCAGATAGAAGAGAGATAATAGTACATTTGACCAAGGATGTCGGGGATGGAGCTGCTGGGTCTAAGAGGAGGTGGAGGACCACAGCGAAAATTCATGGATGAAGTGCAGGCAGACACGAGGGCAGTGAGTGCTCTAGGTGATGAATCGAAGAGAAGAGGGTGATGATCCTCTATGACCAACCCAGTATGGATCCGCAAGATCTAGACACGTTATTCACACACTTTATTCGACGAAACACAGTAACTCTTACATATTTGTCTCTTATCTACTGACTGAGATACTTAAGTCCTGGAACAATAATTGTATTCCAGTTCTTTTCTTTGCTTTGTTAAGTAATTTTTTTCGTCAAAGATAATATTATAATTTCATGACTTTGGAAATACTTTGAATAATGTTCTTCAATGAATGAATGAATGAATGAGGACAGCATTATTTATTCTAAGGACAGCATGTAATACCATAAATCATTGCCATTGCAAGAACAACAATAATAAGATGGTTACATCGGATTTAGCAGGGGTGCTATTTTCCATCCGTAGTCCTTAGTGAGGGGTAGGTTGGGGGGGATCTAATTACTATGGAACAAAACTTTTTTTGTCAATGTAAGAGTGATAAGTCAGGGTCAGCTTTATTGAACAAGTTTGTGCACCCCAACCAAGTATTTTACTGTACAAAAGGGAGTGGTGGCATCTCTTGCTGAAGTCTGCTGTTCCCTCTGCTGAGTTAATGAAAATAAGTTTATGTCACTGTCTTAAGCAGGCTCAGCTCCAGGTTCTGACTGCACCAGTATACCAGCCATTCTTACTGCTGACTATAAGCTGACTCATCACCATCTTGGATCAGATCAGTGACAGTGGAGCTGTCAACAAACTTAATGACATCCACAGGGGAGCTGCTTGAGATGCAGTCAAGAGTTCAGAGGGTAAGGAGGGGCAGGATGGGTAGGAGGAGGACACATCCCTGCAGGTTGCTTGAGCCAGTGGTCTGAATGTTGGGTGTGGTGCTCCCCAGTCTTGCCTCCTGCTGACTGTCAGTCAGGAAGTTGCCGATCCGCTAACAGGTATAGGTGGGCCAAGTGGTTGGAATGAGCTCCAGGTGGAAGGAGGGAGAACTGCATGGGGTCCAGCAGGAGCCGTTTGCAGGGCTGTGTCAAGAAATTTTGGGGCCCTGCAGGCAAAATGGACATGGAGCCCCCAACTGCTTTACTGAAGGATTTATCTGTCCACCCGCCCAGCCAAAGCTGACATGGACCACATCATAGACATACCATTAAAGTTGTGTTGGTTCAATCACACTTTTGTATCAATAGAAAACAATTGATAGTACAGAAACTGCTGTTGCATATACTGTTTTTAGATTTTGAACATTTTGAACAAACTCCAGCCTGGTCTGCAGAGGACTTTAAGTATTCTGGGGTCCTGTTCACGAGTGAGGGCAGAATGGAACGAGAGATTGACCGACAGATTGGTGCAGCAGCAGCAGTGATGCGGTCGATGTACCGGTCCGTCATGGTGAAGAGGGAGCTGAGCTGGAAGGCAAAGCTCTCTAATTACCGGTTGATCTACGTCCCCACCCTCACCTACGATCATGAACTTTGGGTCATGACTGAAAGGACACGATGTCAGATACAAGCAGCTGAAATGAGCTTCCTCCACAGGGTGGCGGGATGCACTTTACGAGAAAGGATGAGGAGTTACGAGAGTGTCAGGAAAGTAAATAATGAGTCCTTCTACCATGAATGACTCACAAGAAAGGAGCATATGCATTAAATTTCACACACTCTATCCCTTAGAGGCAGATACTGTTAGAATTAATCACAATGCACTATATAACCTGTCATTTGTAGCCTTACTTATTTTTAGTCAGAAATAATGGCATGCACAGTCATGTTGCTCAGATGAAGAGACCATGGTGTGAGGTATTGGAGGATTTCACAGGCCTCTGAATAAAGAAAGGAGCTCCCGTCCCCTCTTCCATTTAGGTCACAATGCAGCTGCTGACCTGACAATTCTTTGATGGAATGTAAACATGCCCCTTTAATCAGTGACCAGTGTCAATTCATGAGATTAGACAAAATCTATCCTGTGGGACTTCAGTTGCTGTCTGATTATCGGAAATATCGGTTTTCTGTATCAGTCATGCTCTGACATTGGATTTTGCATCATGTGGTGATAAACTTTGCCATTGTGGTGTGTTAGGGGTTGTTGGCTTTTGACTACAGCACTCAGATGTCATGTCAACAAAATACCGATGTTAGTAGGAACCAATGCAAGACATTATGAGAATCAAGATGACTGTTTTAAGAAAAAGTTTATAAAGCTAGCACAACATTTTCTTTGACATCAACTCAAAAACACAAATGCTGAAATGAACATTACCCACCCAAAAATGGAGCATCAAATGAGATGGCAGGGATGTGAACTGAGACAAGTCAGACATTTCATGCCTAAGTTTCGCCGGTGCTAAGAAGGCTGAGGCTGGGGGGAGAGGTAAGAAATGAAAAAATGCAAAACCTAAGCAGGCTTATTGTCCCCTCCGTGTTTTCTTTTATGCTGCTGTTTTAAAAGAATCATCCCAATGTCGCTGTTGCCTTCTTTAGTGCAGTGTCTTTAATCTGTTAACAAAATCAGTTTGCATTTCTGAGACTGACCAGCTTTAGACATTTGTCTGTGGATAAGAACATTGCCACTGTTTTAATAGACATGAGACTCTTGCGTGTGTGGTGACGACACGACGAGTTGTTGTTTTCTCACATAAATGACTTATACATAATAGAAACTGGGAAGAAACGGTATGAATACGTCACTACTTCTCACTGTCTGATTGGTCTGTTTATGCTGACGTCGAACGGTCCGGAAGATGTCGCCCAGACCAGTCCTGAAAAACTTCCGCCTTAAGTTGCAAAGAAAACATAGACGCTAAAAGCTATTCGGCGGTTATCCTGCTCACTTAAGAGACCAGGCAAAAGGTAGATGCTGATACATACTTATCACGCATATGATAAGTTGCATATGTACCATAAATTTGGTGGTGACGTCTTTTTTTTGAGGACATAGCTATTTACTTCAGCTACCATACATGCTATGTTGCTAGTTCTGTGTTAGCACCAAGCTAGCATCGCAGTGATTGGCCACAGGCCTCAGTGGATATTACCCGAATCTTCTTAATAATCCATGTGTAGCCTTTGATTAAATTGTACAGACAGCGCAACGCAACGCAGCAGCTTTTATTTACCTCTGATGGACATGCCTAGCCACTGCTACGATATTATATGGAGCTAAGAACCTCAAAGCTGCTAATCACTTTGCCTCGTAGCTAGCCAGCCACGGTATAGAAAGTAGGGTTGGAAACGACTTGGGTAAATATTTGCTTTGTTACATTGTGTCAGAGTTAACGATTCGCTTAGCTTTGTCGCAAACCTGGTGGAGACACCAGTGGACAATCCCTCTATAATTTGTGGACAAGGTCTATCGTAAATGGCCAGTTGGTGAAAGAAATGAGGTTCTTCAAACTGTTAGGACGACAAAGAGCAATATTTGGGCGATATCTAATAATTGCCCAACTGGACTGTTTTTTTCTTAGGAGAAATCACTGATTGGTTTTGATGAATCATCATCATATGTATCTAAATCTATGTACCTGTATTCTTTTGAGGTTTCGCTTTCATCATCCAAAGTGGGATACTGTGAGTGGGCACTGAGTAAAAGTAATAGCAGCATAATTTGCAACCTGGATAATACTAACAGTGTTAATTATGATTGAGTTTGTTTCCAAGATAGTAGAATTAGTAGTAGTCCATCAATTAAACTGAGATTAAACAATCGAG
>OMPJ01009932.1:0-11036 GCA_900312935.1 Carapus acus
GTGACACCCGAGCGGCTTCATGCCATAAAAATAAAGCGTGTTCAGTGGGTGTCGCATCGAACGTTAAAAATTTTTTAACAGTCTTATAGATTTGTTGTGTGCGTCTTCGTGAGAAGGAGAAGAAGAGGATTCCAGCATCTCTTCCTCCTGCCAATTATTCCCACAAATTAATGCCAATGCTCTGCTCTCCTCTTCCTCTCCCCGTTACAGCACGACATGATCAGCAGCAGCGTCTATGGTAAGGTCAACCTACATCAACCAATGCATGTTCAAGGGATGTGTAAGTGTGCGTGTGTGGTGCAATTGTGTTGTATCAGCCAGTGAAAATATATTGCTGGTGTTAAGTGGTAGACGCTGGCAAGGAAGCAGCGCAAAATGACGTGTGTATGAGTGTAACTGTTTTTGAGGTAATATGATTTTAGATTGATTTTTTTGTATTTAATTTCTTCACTTGACATTTTTAAGTCAGTGCAATTGGTGTACGTTTTGAATTTGCCAAGGAGATGTATGCATGGCAAATTATAGAAGTTGCACTCTGATGATTTTTGTTTGGTTTATTTTGTGCCAAATGATGTGGGGCGTGCTTTGATCAAGTTTCTGTTTTTCTTTTTTGGCTAATGGATATGACACACTGACTGACAGATTTTTAAGTATTGGCACTTTATTAATTCAGATGTCGAAGCTGTAATTCACATTGGCAGGTGCAATTGTGATTTGGCTATTTATAGATAAAAACATTTAATTACATTAATTAATCAAGCGTGCAGATTAGTGCATTAGATAATATGATTAGGTTAGGTATGTGTGTTTGTGCGTGTTTATCAATTTGGAGACATATTTAGCCGTGTTCATGCAATTCATGATTCAATTCATGCAATATTTTATTTATTTGGAGTATTACCTGTTAAAATGTTAATTAATTCAAATTGTGCAATAATAACTGTGTTGATGTATCATCAATTATGAGCTTCAGTCATGAGAAATCATTGAATCATTGATTTATCACGAAGCACATATTAGTGCGTCTTCACAATTCAGCCTAATTATCTTTTTATTAACTCTGTACCATATGAGGAATTTGGCTGAATCCGTGTGCGCATGTGATGGTGTGGAATACTACTCTGAAATATCGAACTTTTTGAATGCATTGTTGCCACAACCTCCTGACCAGCAAACTAGGGTCCTACTGAACTCTTGCGGAAAAGCAACTTCTTCTCTTTTTTCCCCTCTTTTTCTTTTGTGCGAGCTGGCCATTGGCATTCAGGTGGAACAATGGCGGATTGTGGACGCAGAAAACAGCCTTCCAACAGCATTATGTGGCAAGCACAGCCGGAGGAGACTTTTCCAGTGAATAATCATGATCATAATCATAATCATCATCAATCATAATGCACCGCTTTGTAGTATGTCCGCCAGTGCCACAATCAGGGAGTTTGTATCAATTATTTGGGAGGACTCAACCTTTTGCCTTTGACCCCCTTGACTCACTCCACTCTTTTTCGTTGCTTTGCTGTTGCTGTTCTCCCTTCACCAATGTGTGTGTTTGTGTAGGTAAGGTTTTGTGCATTTGAATTCTTTGTAAAACTCTGACCAAAAATTGCATAAATATTTAGATTGATAAATATATTACAAAGTACTCAATAGCACCAACATATTTGTAGATGAAATTATGGAAATAGTACAGTGTGTTTCCTTTTTGGTTATTTGCAATCTTCCTCTTTTGACCATGTTTGCAACAACGACAATGCAATTTTTTGAATGCTGGCGGCAGCCGTGCGTGAGTGTGTGTGTGTGTATGTGTGTGTATGTGTGCAATGTAAATAATGTATCTGGCCTGCTCTCTTTTATTTCCCTCTAAGTGTGTTTGTTTATTATAGTACTTGCCGTAAACTCAGTCCACAGATGTGATAGCAACGATAATCCCCCTCATTATGCACCAAATGTATTGTTTCACACGCACAGAGTGGGATGAGGGAGGTGGAGGACCCCTTTATTCTGCCTGCGTTATTAGTCTAAATATGGACGTCAGATGAGGAGCAAGTATGCGGGCGAGCGAGCAAGCGACGACGACAAGCTTTGGTCTGCGCCTCCTCCCAATGGGGCTATATGAATACATTTTCCTGACACTTCCTATCAGCCATTAATGTTTACCATTGAGCACTGTTTTAGCGCCACCGCGGTGCTCCGGCTTAGCTCGGCCCCCTCATGGGACTTCCACCACAGACACAGATGTGAGGCGGCAGGGAAATATTTTCCCTGTGACACCGACACAGAGGTGTGCAGTTGAGTGTGTGGCTGTTGCTGTGGCCAAACTTATCATTGCATCTTTCCCTCACGTGGGACCCAGGCTGAATTTTCATCTTTTGGCAAACACTTAAAACATAGTCTGTTGTGTGTCAGACGCCATGGGTGCAGCAAATACAAATTCATCTCCCCTCTCCCTCTCTTCTCTGTCTCGCGTTGCCTGGTCTTGTCCCCTGCTCTCTACTCTGTCTATCTTCTATCCGCCCCATATCTAACTCCACTCCTGTCTTATTTTTTTTCATTGTCTATCCATCCCGTCTTCTCACCCCTTCACTCCAGTCATTGCATGTCCACTTATTTGCTGCACCACCTCTCTGTCTCTCTCTGCATCCTCAGAAGAGAAAGATGTGTTAGTGTGCATATGTGTGCATGCGTGTGTCAGGGCCTGCTTTGTCTTTGTGTAATTCTCTGCTCGTTCACTCGCTGACAGCCCATTGCCCCCTTGCTAGCTTGACCTGATCAGAGCTCTCTCTCTCCTCCCCTTCTTGTCACTGCAGAAGAGCAGCAGACGCATACATCTGACTTTCATCCCCACCACCCTCCGGCCCACTGGCCCAACTGCCCCAACTGCCCCTTCTCCCTCCTCCCTCCCGGCAGCGGCAGCGCGTGTATTTTCCTCTCAGATAGGCATTCGGTGGTGTTTGCTTTGTTTTTTTGGGGCCAGCGTTGCCGTGACTGACAGGTCCTACTTGATGGGCCCCTACCTCCCAGACCCTCAAACCTTGTTACAATTGAAGTGGACCCTCTTCTCTCATTCACATGTGCACACTCACACTCTCCCACTGCTGACTGGTTATTATCTAGTCAAAATCTGATGGGTGCACTTAAGGAGGGACAGATCTAAAGAGGACCAAGAGTGAATCTGGAGATTAGAGTCCCCCCTCCCCACTGCTTTGATCTGCCATGCTTAACACCGCTGCTGCGTGATGTTTGTGTGAGGGTGTGAGTGCATGTGTCTGTACATGCGTGCTTGTTTGCGCGTGCGTGTGTTTGTGTGTCTGTGAGTGTGTGTGTGTGTATATGTGTGTGTGTGTCTGTGATTTGTATGGGACAACACACACATACACCTCGTACGGTACGTCAGAAAACTTTCCGATCAGGAGGCTAGAGGGTCGGGTCAGGTCATGCAGAGCCCAATTGGGGCGAATGTCACCATGCACCCATATAAACACACAAACTCACACACACATCAATGCAATATTCCATATAAGGCTTTTCTCATTTTGCTCATGTTTTACGCATTAATTCATGTTTGAGGTCATTAACTTGTGAAATGTTTGGAATTTCCTCCTCTCGCAATCCATTGCTCCTTTTCCTCTAAATCACAAACAGACGCCCACTCACACAAACTTAAAAACACACGCGCTCTGACCTCCCCCTGAGATCTACACCTATTGTGACTCCTGGATCATCTTGCAGACTTAAAACGTTGAGAGTGCGCAGCACATCAACAAGTTGAAGAACTCCCTGATAGCAAGGGAGGTCTAGAGGTTCTCAATCCTCCTGTGTTTAGGCTTTGCCAGCAGCATGCACAGGCCAAGACGCACTTTTATTATGCGTGTGGCATTGGTGTGGGTGACAATGTGTGAGTGTGTGTGTGTGTGTGTGTGTGTGAGAGAGAGACAGAGAATGAGTGTGTATGTGTGCGCACTTGTACGTTTTAAGTGTGTGGTGATGTAGAGCAGCTCAGAAGAGCATGAGAGCAAAAGTGTAAATTTGAGTGAATGAGTGAGCGTGCAGGATTCAAAGGATGTTTAGTGTCAAGGAGATACGTGTGGTTGGAGGAGAGGAAAAGAGACAAACTTTCAAGCTTTTCTTCCTTTCTGTGCTTAATTTGAATCAATGTGTGTGTGTGTTCACTGTCAAATGAATCAACACCAGCAATAACTTGCAGCCTCCTTGCAAGGAAGATGTTTGTTGTGTGTGTATGTGTGTGTGTGTGTGTATGTGTGTGTGTGTCCACCTGTATGCTGAGCAGGGATTATTCATGTGTGTATGCGCCTGTTGAGGGCTGCAGGCCGGTCATATGTGGTAGTAAGATAACGATACCACGCAGTGCATAATGAGATCCTGCTTGCTGTCTGTCTCTACCTGGCATCATGCATTAACCATTCACTCGAGGAATAGGAGGCAAGCATGGTATTGACTTTTGAGTGGGCGTCTGCTTGTCCACTGCTGCTTCGCGTTTGCTGTGGGAGGTCAGCATGCAACACAGATTTTTTTGTGTGTGCGTGTGTTTGTGCGGACAAAGAATGCATTTAGCTATTTCTCCCGTCCTCTGGAAACTTTGTGGTCCAGGACCACTGGTTCACACAAGGTAGTCAGGCAGTCAATCTCTTGTAGGTTATTTTACATTAATATAATCAACGACCTGGTACTTCATTGTGTGGGTACGGTGGGATGGTGGGGGATAGCTGGCAGCGCTCCATCTCCATTGGCCAGTGACATATATTTGTCGTCTTCACTGCACACTCCCTTGTGTATCCCCAGTCGACATGCTGTCCCATCAGTGTGTTACAGGATAGCAGGAATGCTACAGTTGCAATTCACCAAGTCTCACAAAGCTTCGTGTGACTGGTTCATTGTTGCTTAATAGAGTGCTCGCGTCCTGCCGCGCCTTTAGTGCTTTGAGGGCCCCTGCAACGCAATCGAGCTCCCCTTTTGTTGATTTGGGAGAGTGGCAGGGTGCAGAAGTGGGGGATGAGGGACTCTGAGCACTGTGGTGGAATATTGTTTTGAGTGCTGGGAGTTGGGGGAGGAAGGTGGGAGGGGGGCATTGCCAAGCGGCTCCATTGAGCGTCTTAAATGGGCCCATTCATTTTTGGCAGAATCAGCCAGATGTCATATTGTCCAACAATGACACACATCTTTCAACAAGAACGAGACTGTAGCCGTGCCTTGAACAGGGGCGACGGGTTCTTCATAAAGTTCCCCCTGTGAGGCCAGAATTCAGGGAATTCAGGATTGTAACGAGAAAGTTACCTAATGATGCTAAAATGCAATGTTATTATTATGTTATAATATTAGATAATTTTCTTTTCTGCGGAGATGTCTTTTGAAAAAGTGGGGTCATTTTATTTTCGTAAACTACGCTTTGAACCCCTTTGTAGCGTCTCTGCTCTCTCTCTCTCTCTCTCTCTCTCTGTCTCTCACACTCTCTCTCCCCTTCCCCTGCCCCTCTTCTCTCTGTTGCCTGTCGCTTCACCTCCGTGCAGTGAGTGACTGCCCAGGTGCAAAATGGCAGAGAGAAGCAACAAACCAGGGAGGTGTAGTTTGACAGCTGTATAAGTGAACAAGCTAATCGGAAAAGGTTATGATGTTCATGCTATGTTCAATATTCATGCAGCCAAACAATATGGAGTAATGGAATGTGACATATGAGGATGGCATGCTCAGAAAGAACGTCTTAAAAACTCTAACGCCTAACAAAAAGAGTTCCGTGGCCCAAAAATGGCCTTTCGCAAGAAATCGACAGGCGAGTGTGTCACTACATTGCTAAAAATGTAGATTTACATTTGTAGATGACCAGCAGCTCCAGGTGTTAGATCTGGTCTTAAACAAGCCATTCAAGGATAATTTGCGTAAAAAATACAAAATGGCTCCTGGCTGGTGATCATTCCCTAAACCCAACTGTAAAAATTAAAAAGTCTACAGTACGTTTTGTCTGTGAAAGGCAGACTGGACAGGAGGATTCACTGAGTGTGGGTGTAAGGGACTCCGAGGAGGATAGTGAACCCAGAGAGCTAGAGAATGTTGCTCGTTGGGGATAGATATTCTTAAATGGCAGGGTGAAAAAGTTTTCACTGTTTCCACTGATGTTTTGTTTAGTTAGAGATCCATCGCAAAGGCATGTTTGATTTTCCCTTTCTGAAAAATTTTGTAAACTAGCAGCTTAGTTATGGGAAATGTGACAAGCTTCAAGTTTGTTGTTTTATTAGAATTCTCAAATGAAATGTTCTACATGATGAATCAAGATTTTGTCAACAAAAGGGCTCTTTTCCAAAAATCTGTCCTGGAAAAGGAGGGTCGGCTTATATCAAGGATCATCTTGTATTCAAGACAGTATGGTATCTCCTTTCATCCCTCTTCATTGTCTCAACATTTTTTTCCTCCACCACATCTTGTTGTTTTTTCTTTCTTTCTCTTTCTCTTTTTTTCTTTTTCTTTCTGTTTTTCTTTTATCTATTACCATGCCCTCAATAGCTGCCATTTTCATCAACACTGTTCAGTCTTTCAAAAACAGCAACTCTCAAAAAAATGGCAGCGCAGGTTGGAGCTCCACCCCCATGGTCATCCCAGGTCGCCTGCCCTCAGAGAAACTGACCAAACCTCGAACAACCAAAGGCAAAGGCTCTTTGGCAGACAGGACTCAGCTGCAACGTCACAGCACGGGATTAATGCCGTGATTAATGTTGGGCAGACAGAGGGGCTGAACAGATTTATTGTTTGTCTGCACGGGACAGTAATGGGTGTTTAATTACTCAATAAAAGCCCTTTTATAGATTCCAGG
Source organism: Carapus acus (assembly GCA_900312935.1). Classification (NCBI taxonomy): domain Eukaryota; kingdom Metazoa; phylum Chordata; class Actinopteri; order Ophidiiformes; family Carapidae; genus Carapus; species Carapus acus. The sequence goes on from OMPJ01009932.1 coordinate 6,815, forward strand.
GCCTCCTGTGTGTCCAGCAAATGGTATCGATCTGTCTCACGGCTGCAACATGATCACCCGCCAAGGGTAATTAGGGCCGGTAGCCTGCCAGCGCCGAGTCATTCATTAACAGCATTAGGCAAGAGCCGGTAGGCGATGTCGTCAAAGCCCCCTGCCAGCACACACTTCTGATTGAACTTGCACATGCACGTGCATGCACGTATGAACACACACATACACACACACAGGCATACACACACATACACACACACACACAAGCACACAGGCGTGCACACACCTCTCTCTCGTAAAACTTGTTCTCACCAGTATGGATTTGATGAGTAAGGTGAGTAAGAGCCTGTAACTACTTAACTCAGGTAATGGTACCTCAATTAGCTTGACTACTTTAGCAACAAAGTGTATTCGACAAAGTGGCACAGTCTCTCAGTTAAGAGCTTGATGACTTACCTGAGGTGATTTAAAGTGATATCTTCATTTGTAATTTTTCTCCTCACCATTTTATTGTCAGTGTTTGCACGTGGAAACACTTCCTCCAATTTACTGGCAAGATCTTTGCCGACAACGTATTGTAATTTCTGGTAGTGATTTAAACATGCCAATGTTTGGAATGGTGCCACAATGGGTACGTACTGCCTGTTTTGCAAGTGTAAAGATATAAATATATCTTGCCAACCACTGAACGTCTTCATCCAAGGCACATGCATTTTATGCTTGAGAAGTTTATGTAATTTTACATGTGTGACTTTACAAGTATAGGTTGTTGTACCTTTGTGTACATGTTTTTCCCTCCAAAAAATCTCACAACTGGATTACATCAGTAGTTTTTATGCAGTATCTCTCCTGATTGGGAGAAAACACACCACTGAATGTGAGGAATCTTAGACCATTTAATCCCTCCTGTGCCTCGCTCGGTAATCTGACCTGCCACTCCTCATTCAGTCGCCCATTTTCTCCTGGTCTCCCTCTGTCTCCTGCCAATTCTGCTCTTCCTCCTCAAATGTGTGCTCTTCATCTGCCCCCCCCAACTCCTTTTCCACCTCCCTCTCTTTTTCCAATTTTTCCCCCATTGCCTTCTCCTCCTTTTTCCCTTCTCTTCCCTTGCTGTCTCCCTTTTCCCTAATCATCCTCTCCCTCCTTGTCTCCCTGTTCACCTCCTTTCTCTCACCCTCTTGTAAATTCAAACCACTTTTGTTAATGTGGTTTCTGCAGTGTGGGACCTGTCTTATTGTTGATTCTGCTCTGTGACATGCTGAGGACTCTGCCACTTCTTTTTGGAGGTGTCTGTATCAAAGGACATTAGGTTGTGGTGCGATGTGCTGGAGGTGTCTTGGTCTCTTTGTGGGGCAGACAGACAGAGAAGGGAAGCTGTGCATGGCAGAGTGCTTTGCTCTTTATAGATAAATGGATTTTCATGCTTATCAGTACGACACTGACATGAGTGAAAACTAAGCAGTATGTGGAGTTATTCCCATTCCAAGGATGGTACACACATACAACACGTGTGTGACCTTTCATTGTCTCCAACAGCAGGGTGTGTGTACATGTTAGGCAGCAGAGTTCCATTGGGGAAAAATCAACAGAAAATTTGAAAATCCCCGACACATGTTAAATGTGTGTAAGCTCTCTCACACACGCACACACACATCTGCCTGGACACACAAAATGGGCCACCAGGCTGAGAGAACAGTGATCATCTTCACCTGCGATGTTGGGATGGAGCAATCGGCTGGTGAATCAGTCAGGTTTGTGTTGGTGCCTCTGGGCGATTGCAAGCATGAATGAGGAGGAGAAATGAGAAAGGGATCAGGAAACAGGGTCTCTAATTCCCCTGGACATTGGCCATGTGGACATTTCTCTTCCTCCTCCTCTTCCTCAGGGTTTCCTTCACTCCCGATGATGTGTTTTACTTTTTTTTACATGTTTCTTTTTCTTTTGGCCATTGTCCTTCGTCATCTTCTTCCTCTGCAATGTGTCAGTGTGGTCATTCTCACCGTATGTGTGCTTTTAGGGATATTGCTTGGAGTTAATGTTGTGCATGTGTGTGTTTCAGTGTATTAAGTGGAAAGATTTTGGCCTATGAACCTTTGTTTTGGCCCATCGTCTGTGCTGAATAAGTGATACCTTGGGATACAGTACGCACATCCAACATTCCTTTGTCTCCTCCTCTCTCCCTCTATCCACATCTGTAATTGCTCTCACTTTTTCTCTTTCCTCGTGTGCGTTTGTCTTTATCTCTGTCTCAGTATATCTCTTTCTTATTCTGAACCCGTCTCTTCCTTTTTCCTCCCCCTGTTGTTGTATTAGTTTTCTCTCATCCCTGCCCCCTGCCCAATCTCTCTCTCTCTCACTTATGCTGCCATGGTTTTTGTCTTGCTCTCTCTTGCACCCTCTCCCCATTCAGAACCTACCAGCACAGTGACAGTGATTCCGCAATGTTGCACAACAATAATTAAAAAGATGCAGCTTTATGTTGCGACCATGAGAAGTTTTCCTCCCTAACCTTGCCTTCTTCTCTGCCCTGCCAGCAGCTTGGTTCACTATAAGGGTGCGATTAATGACTGAGCTTGACATGCCAACTCAATTTACCCACAATGCCAAGGCATCACAAGTTCCATTGGAGGCCAGGGGGGCTCACCAAAATATAGCAATTCTCATGTCCTGTGCGGTTTGATGATGTGGCTTTCACGCAATCATTTTGGAGATTGCACAGCAGTGTCCTTGTGGTTACTAGGCAATGGTAGATATGCAGTCAAACAAATCTAAAATCAGAGGGCAGTTCAATTGTTTGTATATATATTGTATATACTGTATATATTGTTTGTATATTGCCCAACTATTGACAGTTGTTGCTGGTGTTTCACTCATTCAGATTGTTGTGAATATTGATTTATCCTGAAGAACACGAAAGCAGTCACAAGCCTTTGACTTGCCTCCTGGCAGCAAAAATGTTCGCTAAGTTTGGAATTGGCAACTGTGTTGACAGACTGTGTTTCCTAGCTGCACCATGCTCTGTCCCATCTCCCTCTCCCACCTGTTGGGATTCCTCTTCTTTTATCTGGATAATAAATCTGTTACACCGCTAAGGAAAATCCTCCATTGTTTCCTCTCTCATCATTAAACCTTCAATATGATTTCCTCCTCAGTTTTATAGTCCTGCAGTGGGCCACGGTCACATTGCATTTCAGCATGTGCTGGAACGCCAACGTTTCGACCTTGTTTTGGGAACAGATGATTATACAGCGGCGTGTCAAAACCATAAGATCCTTACTGATATGAAAAGGGATTGAAACCTGTATTAAAGCTGCAATTATTTATTTACGATGAGCAAAAACATATGTCAGAGTGCATGCACACACACGTGCGCACACACACACACACACTTTAGTCGTGTCTTTTAGATGTCAGAATAAAACTGCTCAACCAGACAATCAAATTAATCGGTGACTGTTTGATTTTACAGATACGCTGAATAACCTGGGAATAGTTGTCGTATTTTCCGGGCTCTAAGTCACTTTAGGTCACATCAGCCAAAAACTGCAATACAACGAAGGAAAGAAAAAACATTTATAAGTTGCACCAACCCACAAGTTCCATCATTTGGGGAAATTTATTTCACAAAATCCGAGGCCAATCGAAGTATTTTTTTAGACTTGAACTCCAAAAAATATGATACATTTTAAATGTGAGGATTACAACAATATCATAAATAATGTAACTGCAGTTTGAAATGAGCAAAACAATCAAACAAACAAACAACAACAAGATCACCCACCACTACATAGTAGTGGTACTACTACAACAACAACAAATAATAATAATAAATGTTTGTTGTAATACAACAGTCTGTAAAAGCAAATGCTGTTCAGCACTGTAATTTGCCAGTGAGTTTACCATGGAGACGGCACACACACATGCCATGAAAAGGTGGGCTAAATGCATTAACATACCAGACACGTATTCAATTCGTTGAAGTGAATTTGTGTGTACTATGCTTCATGTAGCTTAATAACCATCAATGTGGCATGCTAGCATGCTATGTCAGCGTTTTGTACATTTTTCATCTTGAATTTCTCTATTCCATTGTTATTATCACAACATGTCTTTCAAGGTGAAATGTTTCCCCACAGTGTATCCCTACACCTGTGCTTCCCTTCACCTGTCTCTGTCTCTCTGTCTCTCTCTCCCTCCCTCTCTCTTTCAACCCAACCGGTCAAGGCAGTTG
>OMPJ01009932.1:11056-22278 GCA_900312935.1 Carapus acus
CTCCTACTGCTGTGCGTCCTTACACCAGTGCGTCCCCACACCTCTCTCCCTCTGTCTCTCTCTCCCTCCCTCTCTCTTTCAACCCAACCGGTCAAGGCAGTTGGCCGCCCACCTGCAGCCTGGCCTGCCCCAGGTTTCTTCCCTTTAAAGGAAGTTTTTCCTGGCCACTGTTGCTAATGGGGGATGTGTTGGGTCTGCGCTTGTCCATCCCATAGACCTTGACTGTATACATAGTGAGGAGCACTACCAGCTCAGTTTTGTAAAGCGCCTTGAGATAACTTCTGTTATGATTTGGCACTATACAAATAAAATTGACCTGACTTGACTGGACTTGACTTGACTTGACTTTACTGTCAAATTGTTTGAAGAGGACCTGGTTGACTGCATTTTGAATCAATGAAATGGCTGATTTTCACTTGAGTATGAGTTTAAGTATGAGTTTAAATTCATCTTGACATTCAGTGTTTGTATTGAGCCTAGTTCGCAATGATTCAGCTCACTTGCATCCCTTGGTAACTGAGAATCTCCCCAGGCAAAATGTCATTTTAATGTAACACAAGATGCAAAAACAGAAACGTCGCATTTATTTTATTGGAGTCATTGCTTATGCTACACCTTCTACTCAGAGAGGCCCTGTTGAGTCTTGTCTGGAGATTAGAGACTGTTTGCATTCATGGCGCACACACACACATGCACTGTGAATGTGATTACAGGTATTGATCGACTAGCAGTGACACAATTCTGGTAGATGTCACCTGAGGAGAACACGTGTGTGTGTGTGTGTGTGTGTGTGTGCGTGCTTGCTTGTATGCGTGCCTGCGTGTATGAGAGACAGATAGAGAGAGAGTGAGAGAGTGAGCGTGAGCTGACTGAGAAACAGACACTGAGAAGCATGCATACATAATAGAATGTGTGTACGCATGTGTCTGTCCATATGTCAGTGCCTGTCTGTCCATATGCTGGTGTCTTGAAGTGTACACACACATGCACGCGCGCACACACACACACACACACACACACACACACACACACACACACGCGCAGGCTGGTAATGTAAGATCTGATATTAGCCTGTTAGCTAGACTCTTACATCTGCTGTCAGCCATCGTCTCTAACTCAGTTAAGGATGCTATTGATTGCTCATTATACACCCCCCCCCAACTCTCCATATACACACACAAACACACATGCACACCTCACCACTGTTCAACCCCTTTTGCCTGAAAGGGGAGCGTCCCCAATGATAGTATTAAATCCCTCCTCTGTCCTAATCTCCAGAGATGCCTTCTGCTCATCGGTGCCCATCAAGTTCCCAGTCAGAGATCCGATTTCAGACTTGTTTTGTTCACCTTTGATTCGTACTACACATGCTCTTTTCTTCTCTGTGCTGTTTGGCTAATTAATGACTTTACCCAGCATAACAGCCAAAAAAGAGAGGAAAAATCTGCAAAACATTTTACGCTAGCCAAATTGAGAGAGAGGGATAATGCAGGTGTCTATGCTCATTTTGCCACCGCTTCATCTACAGTTTCGATACCAACAAGCACCCACCCTGTCGTCATTTTTTTGCTGACGATAAACATTTGTTGGTGGCATCATGTGTGCGCTTGTGCCCGTTAAGTTTAGGACTCATGCTCTCAGAAAGTGTCCGTCTCCTCAGTCCCGCTGTTAATGAATAATTCAGAGCTATCGACTGTGTCAGTTTGACGCACGTGGGAGGAGGATGACAACAAGGAGGGAGCATTGGCGGTTTTGAGGCAGCTTGATACTCAGCTGCCGAAGCTGCGTGATTGCCCTTTGCTTTGAGACAAACTGCTGGCAGACAGATCCAACTCGCGGTAGGCAGGACCCTGATGCACAGGCAGAAGGCGAAATGCATACGTAGTCAAAGCAAGAACACAGTGGTCCAGAGCTTCCCCCAGATCTCCTAAGTATGTGCGAGTGGAAATGCTATGACATAGATAGATGGATGGATGGATGGATGGACAGACGGATGGATGGACAGAAGAAATTCAACAGTTCTGCAGCACATCAAACAAAAAGTAAAACTGAAAAACAGCACACTCTCTTCCATGCAGACTTAAAAAATAGTCTGAATAAGAATTTTTAAAAATTAGGTAAATGTGCATTCAGATGGTGTTGAACAGTTTTCTTGCTGTGGGGACAAAGGATCTTTTGTGACACCGTGTTCTGCTGTGTAGTGACTGCTCCTCTGTCCCTCCAAGACTGTGGAGAGGGTGCCTGCTATTGTCCAATATAGCATTCAGTTTGCTCAGTGCGCCTCTATCGACCACCAACCTAAGTGGCTCCAGCCCTCTGCCTGCACTGAACCAGCCTGTTTGACCAAGTTGTTATTGCCCATGTTGTCCAATCATTTGGCATTCTCCTGTCCGTCAGTGAGCCGCCCCAGCACACTGCAGCCAAGAGCAGCACACTGGCCACCACTATGTGGTAGAACATGTTCACCGTTTACACACACACATCAATAGATCTCAGTGACTGCAGGAAGAACAGATGACTCTGCGCCCTCTTGTTGAGAGTGTCATTGTTCGGTGACCAAAAATTGCGTTAGTTTTCATGTTGTGGGAAGGAAAGTGTTCTTAAAAGTGTCCAATAAACGTTCTGACAGCCTTGATTTTCCTATTTTCATCTTAATTTGCTGGGAATCAGGACATTTCACGCCGTTTCCCCTAGTCGGAGATTCGATCAGGTTCATTTCCCCTTGATTTTCTCCAGTGTTCATCGATGTCACACCCTCACCAAATCTTAATCAGTTGAGATATTTCAAGCCTGCTATTCTTGAAGGGGATAATCCCCGTTAGAATGTTTCTGTGAAGCTCAGCCCCCTCTGTCAGCTCAGTGATAGTCAGTGATGCAGAACTTGTGGCAATTATCTTTTCTTTTGCGAGTAGACAGTCTCTCTACAGTAACAACATTGATGGCCGTCTTTCAGTCGAGCAATATTGTCTGGTCTAGTGAGAATCTCCTGCTCTTCAATGTGATCATTTTGGTCTCAATGCCACCAAACAATGGGATATTGATCTGCTGTTTGACTGTTTGGACAACCTGTGTGAAGTCAAGCGCCATGTAAGCAGGGCCCGATCCTCCACAGCAAGCGTGGTGCCACCAAGCAGCTCTCCATCCAGGTTCATTCTGAAAACACATGGTGGACAGCATCTTGTAGCAGCTACCTGTAACTTCAGCTACCTGTAAGCTACCCTATGGGTGCTCTGTAGCTCCCTGAAACAGGAAGGTATGTCAGAAAAAACTGTTTGGGCCTCATCTGTCTTGATTGACCACGAGTGCATTTTTGTTTGAGTCAGTCGTCCTGGCTCAACGGTCAAACTTACCACAATATGTGTCTGACATGTTGACTCAACTGAGTGCAACATAACATCACCAACATTTCAGTGTTTGCAAGCCTTTTAACAGCGCTTTTGTTTCACAAGAATTGAACATGACCCAATATGGAATCTTCCACTAAGGTGAGGTGAGGTGACGTATCTCAATCTTAACAAGAATTCATTGATATGACAATTAAACACTTATTTCAGGAATTCTGTTGTGTTTCCTCAGCACCTAAAGGCTTTTGGATGCTTAGCGATTTTCAAACATTTGCTCGTATTGACGAGACTACGGAACAGCGAGACAGGAGACGTAGGTGAGGTCAAGTCAGTTTACTCTCCACATTCACGGCAGCAACAACAACTCAAATCAACCGCTCTCTGTATAACCCTTGAACCGGAAATACGTAACCACTGTCCCCTAAAGGTGCAATAGCTCACTCAGTGAATGTCTCTAATTCAGTCTGTTATTGTGGGTCACCACAGTATGTTTGGATTTAGCAATTTGTTCTGAACCAAGAAAAATTTATCCTTATTAACAGAAAAAGTTAGACTGATTGTTTAGTTAAGGGAAACAATGATGACTCATCAGATTCACAGGCACAGCAAGAGTGCTCGCACACGTGATTTTAATCCTCACCAACTGCTGTGGAGGTCTACTCCTGCCCACTCACCAAACCACACTTCAAAAGTCTGTCCAAACATGTCTCTTAATACCATGACACAGGCAGCACCACATTAGCTTTGAGCAAATGAAGCTACTACAGAACAGACATGCTCCATTCTGAAGTGATTTTAATTTTGTGACTAGTATTACCGTTCTACAGATGTTTCATATTTTCCAGCATATTATTTTGGGGTTAACAAAAACCATTTGTGTATTTACATTTGTGTTTTTATGAATATTGTAACAACATAATTTGCCATCAATAAACTTTGTCATTTTGATTAAATGTTTTATTTTGAGGGTTTTTCATTTATTCATCACACATTTATCTGCAACATTTGCTGTTTTTTCCGGCAATGCAAACTGTGAAACTTAGCTCAAACTGACTGCTGGAACCCTCCACTTCGTAACACCCACACACACATATTTACACACACACACACACACACACACACACACATACACACACTTAAGCAGTAGAGTGCAGACAGACATTAACACATTCACAGATGGTGACACTTGGACAGCCACTCCTAAGCTGTGTGTCATTGTGCCAGCGATGATGAGACACATGCACTCACGCACGCAGTGGAAGCAAACGTAGTGATGCACCATTGACCATCGGCTGTTTTTTCCCAGAACTGCTGAGGGGAAATCAGTGTGGTGTTATGAGACCATTTACGTGGAGCTGAGACCACATGGACAAACTCACACAAACTTCACAAGAGTAGCCAAAAATAAAAATGCTTCCTTGCAGTGGACAAGGAATACGCACTGAATCTTGTTCTGTCTTGTTTGCCAGAATCTGTCGTGTTCAGATCATGACATAGGCATTGCGTAGCTAATCAGGCACCCCTATTCCCCCCAACACCCTCAACACCCTCTAGCCCCTCCATCTCATCGAATTTGATTTATGAGGGCAGCTTACCACAGTGAAAATGACCCCTGAACGCCTGTTTTGAAATCAGTCCTGGCCGTGTTTCTCTCCAAGCGGCCAATAGATCGCCACTTCCACAAATGAGTCACTTGAAAATGATCATTGCCGCCACCGCCTGTCTTAGATAATGGATAACCATTACACTCCATTTTCTCTGTGCTCCTCACCTACACAATGGCCGCTCTTGAAATATGATGCATCCACTGTGCCTAGAGAGCACTTAATGTCCGAAAGCAACACCGTTTGTTGAGATTTACAACAGCTTGGTGGGGGAGGGGCTGGATGCGTAGGTCTGGAGAGTGGCGTCGGTGAACAGCTCAATAATTATCTCATTTTATTTGTGAAGACGAAAAGCTTTAGATGGAGGTCAGAGGCCTCCTCTCCCCATCGCAGCTTGCTGCCCTTTGCAGCAAGGACTTTTGCAAAAGTTTTTTTCCAGCGGTGGTGGTGAAAAAGGTGAAAGGCAGTGGGGCACGCCTGCTGCTGCACGCACAAGGCAAGGGCAGGAAGCAGCGATCAATGTCATTTCTGAAAGGATTAGGGATTCTGCGCTGAAATCTATTTTAATTAGCGGCACACAGGTAAACAAAGTGCTGGCGATTCACTCTTATGGATCTGTAGCGTTGGAGAGGTATCGACGGCGGCCAGCTCACCGTATTAACCCTCCGTCAGGCGTACCACAAACAGCTCTCCTGTGGGTGGATGAAGGGAAGGGGCACAACAGAGCTTAAACACACCTCAGAAGAAACTCCATACAAGTCAACGCATCACAAATGAGAAATCCTACTATTTGGAAGAGAGGCAGGGAGAAAGGAAATGAAAAGTGTAATTTGTAGAGATGTCCAATAATATCGGCCCACCGATATTATCGGCCCGATATTAGCATAAAAACGTAATATCGGTATCGGGTTTTTTGCGTTAAAACCGATAAAATAAAAACCGATAAAAATAAAACTATGCTTGCGTTACAGCGAAAAAGTGCCAATGTGCTCCTGAAGCGTTTTCTGGTGCACATATCGGTATCGGCTGTTATCGGTATCGGTAAAATGAGAGTTGGACAATATCGGCATATCGGATATCGGCAAAAAAGCCTATATCAGACATCCCTAGTAATTTGTGCAATTTTAGTCCTGACAATATTTTATGATGCCCAACTGAATTCATGGTGAAGTGATGAGTCCTGAGGAGGGAGTGTCATTGGCACATCCAGATTCTGTATTGCTCCAACACAATATGTTTGGAAACCAGTCAGTGTCCGTAGGAAGCACATCGTCCATCGACATTATGGGGCTCTCAAGCTAACATGGATGCCATGATTGGTCAGGCTGCTGTCAAACTGCTGTTGCGATGCTACATTTTCCAGTAAGAGTAATCCTCCCACGGGCTCTGTGTCTCTTTCTCTGTCCTTCATTGGATGTCTGCGTCTTCATCCTGGCTTGCAGTCACAAAAGGAGCGCCTGCGCCTTTGCAGCTTGTGGTGATTAGGAATGCCGCACTACTCTCAGGAAATAGAGTGACAGGGCCCCGAGTGCATTATAGATGAATGGTGTTCACCGCCACTGACCGCAGCAGCCAACCGCCCATCTCAACCCCCCCTCCACTCCTCGCTGAATATTTCTCAATTTCCTCCCAGTGAATGACAGAAGAAGCCACGCGCAATTTCCTTGATCCAGAGCATTTGTTTAACAGTGCCCTGCCAAGTTAACCCATGCCTTTCAATCGCCAGGAAATTCAGGCAGCGGAAATCTCACATGGGTTGCCCTTTCTCACAGCCGGAACTTAGCAATAAATTTATAGCCTGCTGCCACCACCTAAAAGAGACGGTCTCAAATATGTTAGCCTTTATTTTGATGTGAGGTCTGAGGTCAGTGTCATACGCCTGTCGTCCCCTTCCTCCTCCTTTTGCACTGGCCTTAAGTGCGTGATGGTATATCTTTGTTGTGTACGTCCTTAGCCAACATATCTGCTCTTGTTGCCTGTTTTTGATGTTGGTATGCTTTGTGCCTTGACATTGTCTCACCTGCCCACACCGGTCACCTTGTCTAGAACATTACCTCTGTCATGATTTCGTTTTGATCATGGTTTGTCTCAATTTTCTTGATGCATTGCCTTTCAAACAAATGTGCTTGAGTTTTCTTATTCTGAACAGGGTGTCCCAGCACACATTTCATACACACATGTGTACACACAGATTCACACACCACATTTGCTGACACTCTTCTCTGGTGTGTTAGAAAATTTAAGTAGGTAGCTGCTTGGATTTTTCAGAGTTCTCAATATAGCGGATCTCTGCTGATGAAGTCCTCGTCCACCTCGCTACACCATGTGCCAAAGAAGAGCGCACTGCAAGCGTTTGTTTCAGGGGCTTTGAGGCGATAATGCAAGGTGAGCCACACTCTAATGTGAAGCGTCATGAGCAAGGATGGGTAAAAATATTGAAAAATCGATGTATCGAAATAACCCACCCCCCCTGGATTCAATATCGAGTCAGCAAATAGTCAACAGATATTCGAGTCCTCTGACTCGAATCATCTCCTGGCCAGTGGGATCAGCGTGCGCAACATCTTGTGAACCGCGTGGACGGAAGCGGCAGGCATCTAAATATCAACAAAATTTAGAGCGGTGGAAAAAGATCAGATGCCAGGACTCACTTTCAATTCCCATGTAAATTTTGAACACTCGAACAAGACAAAAGTAAGGTAGTGTGTTGTGCCGGGCAGAATCAAAGTACAAGAGTAACACGACGGATTTGAGTAACCACTTAACCCGACACCATGCCGATGCGTCACAACAACCCGCGGGCAAAACTGTTGTTTGGTTGGGTCTGTTTTGTGATCCAGAACAGACCCAACTCGACAAAGTTTTTCTCTGCAAACTGTCGCCAAGCCCTGTCTGTGCTCCAAAGATAACAGAGTCTATGGCTGTCTTCATTTGCAAAGACCTTCGACCAACAGTGTAGTAGAATGTCAAGGTTTTAAGGAGATGTTACAGACTCTTGAACCATGCTACGCAATGCCAGCTCAAAAACATATGACAGTGAGGTACAGTACAATATATTGCAGTGTACCAGAGGAAATACAGTTTATTGTAGTTATATGCACTTTACTTTTCCATTTTGATACAGAAATGTCAAGTTTTTTACTTATGTACTATGTATGCACAATGAGCCTTTCTGGTGCTCCCTGCTAATGTTTTAGTTTTAGATGTTTTATAGCTCAAAGTTACTGTGAAGTAACATACCACGTGTTATTACGGGCATGAAAGTAGATAATAAAAAATTGCAAAAACTGTTACTATTTATTATTTGTTTAATTCTACTTCTTGCGAATTTGATCTTAGCATTTGATTGGTATCGAATCAAATTGAAACCTTAAAAATCAAATTGAATCATGAGGTTCTTATCAATACTCAGCCCTAGTCTCAAGGGATGTCAGTGTTAACGTGATTCAGCATCAACTATGGCACACATTCATATACTGTACATGCTCACACACACATGACATGGACAACTTAATTATGATGTTACCAAAATGGGCAGTTTGCTCTGATGCCCTGCTTGCAGAATCACACAGCGGACAGACTTAAAAGAGCTCATTAGCTCTCTCTAAAGAGCTGTTTACCACACACACAAGTGCACAGTAATGGGCAGCTCTGTTGATGCAGATGGACGCGAAGTATAATGAGATTGATTAGGCATGTGGATGTGGAGGCTGGAAAATGCAGGAGAAGATTTCCACTGGATCACTCTCACTCTCATTCCCACTCTCTCTCTCTCTCTCTCTCTCTCTCTCTTTAACCCAAAACACACAGTCCTTCCGCTGTCACCAATGTCTGTCTTTAGTTTTGCTGCGGCCAAGGGAACAAAAACAGAGGATCACGCCGTAATTTTTCCACAGAGGGGAGGCATAGAGGAAATAATCAAATTGAATTTGGTGAGAATTCATTAGGCAGCACAGCATGTCACTGTGGTGACCCAACGATAGCTATTAGAGGGGAGGAAGACGACGGTGCTCGTCTTCATATGTGCAAGTTGGGTGAGTTTCACTGTGCTGGAAGAGGATTTCTTTTCATCATTGGGATGACATGAGAAGGCCTTGAAAGTTTCACGTTAATGGAAATTGTTGAATCCATCCTATTCAGCCACAGCAGCTTCTTGTTAAATCCCCAAAAAACATGTGAATATTTATTTTGGTCGTAGTTTTTATTTATGAATTTTTCAGAGACCTTGGAAGTGATGGAAAAGCCCTCGAATTCACCCTCCTCTCTTTTCCTTGTTTCATGTTTCCTCAATTTGCACTTGTCGTCAGAGTGGATAGTTTTTGGTCCTCATTTTCTCGCTTTTTTTGGTGTTCTCACATCTCAACTTGGTTTGATTCAGCCCAACCATCCTTTGTCCTTATAGGTCTTAGACGCTCACCTGAGCCAGAGTTTCATTGGAGTAATTTGTCAACAGTAAGCGGACAGCTTGTCATTTTCAAACTGCTATCCGTTAGTGTGAAATTAGTTTTTATTTATAGTTATGGTGCAGCTCAGAAAAGAAATAACACCTCTGTGGGTGGGTGTTTTCTCACAGGGTCTAATAGTTCAGATAGATCCACACACATACTCATTGTCACGTGGAGAAGAACCACAAGCCAACAACAGCAGCAACAGGTGTTGACCCTAAAGGGCACACTGTTGGGGTGATCAGGAAGCCCTCACTCACGCACATTCGCACGTGCACACACACACACACACACACACACACACACACACAGCTTCCTGTCCAAGGTGTAATTGTAGGAAGTCATCGTCAGACAGATGCAGGTCTTGTTTAATTTTATTGACTAAATTTCACCCCATTTGATGTTGAAAACAGTCCTTAATGTGAACACACACACACACACACACACACTCACATACACACACACACACACACACACACACTCCATAGAGCTGGATGGGCATCAGTTATTTGCACTCCTGGATGATAGTGCTGTGTGTTCAGGACAAGAGCTAAGATTCACTGAGTGTTGCCATCTGGGTGTTCCATGGTACAGTGATTAAAGGACAAAGAGTGTGTATTGAATACACCTGAAAGTTTTGTGCTGTGCAGACATTTTGGGCATGTTGACCTTACTAACCACATAATTGTTAGACACACACAAAATCTTCACCGACAAAAATTCACACATACACACAAACATTCCTCACCAGTGTCCAGTTCTTTGTTTGAGCCTTGAAATGCTAGGAGGGATGACAGTAACTCACCAGGCACTGGCTCAAACGCTCTCAGCTAAAATGTTGTAAATTAACACAATTAGCAGATTCGCCATTCTGCTAATTAGCCGCCGCCGTCTGCTAACAGAGAGAGAGAAAGAGAGGGAGACAGAGAGGGTCAGGAAAAAAACAGAGTTTTGGGAAATCCTCCTCCCTCTCCCTGTTTGCTGTTACCACACAAACACACGGCGTCAGAAAAGGGTCTTGTGTGTTTGTGCGTGTGTGTGTGTCAGTGTGGCAATTTAAATGGATGGGAGGACGGGTGAGATTTGTTCCTCCATGAATGGATACTATTGTTGGTGACCTAGTAGCATTGGTGCAAAACACGCACACACATACAAAGGCACAGGCATGTAAGCCAACAATTACCACAGCTTCTGTTAGACTCCCAACTGTGACGTTCACATCTGTCAATCCGTCAGTAAGTTGGAGGAAGCTGAAGTGACACCAATGTTTTCCCTTATCTCTGCGTTGCAAAGTCAAATCAAATAGGGGACTGGAATGGGGGCTGGGTGGGAGTTGCCCCTGGGGGAGAGGGGATCGATCCGCCACTCAGGTGGGCTGCTGGGATCACGCAGCACCCAGCCTCTGATGGCGCCACGTCTTTGATAGGGAAACAACGATGGAGTTGCCGTGTGGCCTGCCAGTGTTTGCAGATGGCATTGGAGGGGATTAAAGGCAACAGTCTCTCTCTTCTTCTCTCTCTCTCTCCCTCTCTCGCGATCCCTCCCCAGCTCTGCAAGGCAATAATGGTGAGAGCCAGGTGAGTGTGTGTGCACGCATCTGTGTGTGTCTGAGATGAGATGGAATGGAGGGGGGCAGCGGGGAGTCGCCGGTGAAAGAGGTGTTGGGGTGTGGGGGTTGCAGCAAAGCAAGCAGAGAGAGAGTAAATAAGAGGATGGGCCGCCAGAGAGCAGTGAGGGAATGAAAAGAGAAGATATATATTGAAAGAGATGGAGTGAGAAGAAAAGGATGTAAAGAGAAATAAAGAATGATCTGGATGGAGGGTGGAGAG
>OMPJ01009934.1:0-78219 GCA_900312935.1 Carapus acus
AACCACGTCGCCCTGGCAATTAGCTATATACACATTTGCACTTTATCTCTGTCCGCTTTGCTTACTTTTGCTGTCACCTTTTCCTTTCTTCCCTCTCTTCCCTTTCTCCCCCTCTTGCATCTAAATCTGCGTCCCTGTAATGTTGTGCCAATCAGAGTGACGCCGCTAACATAGCAAGAGCGAGTGAAGGAGACAAGGTGGGGAGATACAGGAGGAGACATATCCGTGGAGACAGAGACGCTATAAAGGAAAGGACATCTGGAGGAGCAGGGTTGGTAATTCATCCACAAATGATAAACAAGGTCTTTTTCTGTTTACCTCCGGGAAAGAGAGAGGGAGATGAACAATAAACAGATTTGCTGCAAGACAAACTCTCCTTCTCAGTTATTCGATCCTGCAGCGTAGTTTGTGCGCAAATTGATGAAATAACCGGGTGAACGACTCCCTGATTCAGACTGACTGCGCGTTATATCATTTTCCTTGTGCTCTCTCTGCATCGCATGAAAAACAGTGAGCACAAAGGACTCTTGATTGGCACCCAATCAAGCAAAGGCTTTAAAACTGTGCTTAGCGTGGGCATCATGAAGTGTGTCACTGAAAACCGCCCGAGCTATTCGACTAAACCCCACTTTTTCCACTAAACATGAGCTGTTTCCAAACAAAGCGGCATCTTCAAGCTAGCATGCAGGGGAACAAAGACGTCCTTATTTAGGAGTATAAACTGTGAAGGATACAATGGCAAAGTGAGGCTGGTGTCACGCTGTCTCACCTCACCTCAGCGAATGGTAATGAAGAAGAGGCCCTCCATCATAATCACCGCTGACCCCTGTGCTCAGACGTGATTGGCTTCTCTGCGGCCCCTGAGCAAGGTCGCAACTGGCCAATGGTCAGAACCTGATGGGAATATTCATGTTCCTGCATGTCTGAGGAGCCAAGAGGCCTCCATCGATTTGTCTAAACTCACACAGAGACCTGCCAAAGGTTAGAGGCCAACCGGAGAGTGATCGGACATGTGTGAGCGTGAATGTGTGTGTGTTTATTTGTGTCTGTCTAAATTAACTTTATATTGTTGCTTATCTGGTAACTGAACACGTGGATTTATTCTAGCAGAATACTATTAATCTAGACTGAAATAAGTCTGATTATCAGCTGATACATCTATTCTTCTCCACATCTCACTGACGCCTGGATTGCATCACAAACAGACCAGAACATCCTGTGTCTATCATTATAATTGCATGGATGTGCAAACCAGTTAACTTCTGAAATAACAAACATTTGCTGGGCTAGAGACCGCATATGTTTCATTAACACTCCCTTTTTGTGTAATAATCCATTTGTGGATTCTGCAGCTTGTTGTGGTGGCA
This sequence comes from Carapus acus, assembly GCA_900312935.1. Classification (NCBI taxonomy): domain Eukaryota; kingdom Metazoa; phylum Chordata; class Actinopteri; order Ophidiiformes; family Carapidae; genus Carapus; species Carapus acus. The sequence goes on from OMPJ01009934.1 coordinate 1,368, forward strand.
CAACATGTAAGTCTCACTGTCCCTAGCGCTGTGGAGGCTCAGGCAGCGAAGCAACTCACCCCCAGGCTTGACTGTATTTCTTGCCATCTTCTCAGAAAGACATGGGCAACTTCAAATTTCTTTGTCAGCTCCACTTCCAGCATTAGACCGAAAAAAGATTCTGCTGCAATGTGGCATCAGAAGCACCTACGTGAGCGCGCAGCCTGGCAACTCAAAGCAGGTCTCGGTGTCCCGTCGTAACACAGGTTCCTTTATTCTCGGTGTTGTGAAACACAAGGCTGGACTCGATTCACATCACCGCAGTGGAAAAGCCACTTAGGAGAGACTCGCCGATATGTTAATTTACACACGGCCCAATGGTGTTAACCAACAAGGAACCCTGAAACGATTCATTCCACACAGGAGCCAAAGGATTTTCAGGGGACTAAGCAGCCTTGGCTCTTCTGTTGGCCAGTGTGGAGCGTGATGATCCTGCATCAGTAGAACTCAACACAAGCAGCCCTTCCTCAACTGCAGGTGAGGTTGACTGTTTTCACAACAATGACCTCTAAATCTTCATAATGGTTCAGTGATATAACGAACACTCACTGCTGGGATGATTTGTGTAAACAGAGCCATATGGTCTCCACACTTCCCCTCGCAGCTCCATGCCCACGTGACGCCACCCACTCACTCCTGTAACAAGCTCTCCTGTCGTCACCTCCATACGCTGGCAGCATGACAGCGTATGGTGTGATGGCACTGTGATTGTCGTGATGGCCTTTTTACCTTCCGGCCGGTAATGTGGTGTTAGTGAGTTGTGTGCGTGTGTGTGTGTGTGTGTGTGTGTGTGTGTGTGTGTGTCCCGAGAGGATATATTTTGCGTTGAATCCTTTTTATGATCATTGAGTATCTAGGTATGTTTGTCTGACCATTAAACACGTGTGAAAATGTAAACTCGGGAATTTTATGTTAGATCTCCTTAAATATGTCTTCAAAACCTTTTTACTGTTACTTTTCCTGCTGAGGCTTTTACTGTGGCTGTGATATTTCATATTTGAAACCCAAACTTTGCTTTTTTACAGAGTGCCTCCTGAATTTCTGGCACTGAGAATAAATGGTGTGAAATGAAAACGACCCTTGAATGACATCTCAAATGCGCAGAAACTTGTCCCAACTTCATGAAGTTGGATGTAAAATAAAACCCCTCAGTGAGGAAACAGAACTTAAATCTAAATAGTGCAATAGCAGCGTTAAAAGGGTCTGAGAGTAGGTAGAGAACAAACCAAGCGTTTTCATTTATCAAACGGAAGAGATTGCAGCAATTTGTTTGTCTGGAAAAAAGTATATTATAGACACATGGCAAACTTATGAAAGAAACAATACAGCAAGACCTTGTGTTTGGCACCAAACATTGTCAGATTGCAAAAAAATACCAACAGAAGAGGAAAAGTTTTCTTTCCTTTTGTTTGCTATGTACAAGCAGGCGCTGTCCCACACACACATTACCTGCAAGTGCTCAGCATCGTCTGTCAATATTACCCACAGTTGCATCACATATAAAGCCTGGACATTTCCACCAATTATGTCATGTTTTGTGTTTGTCGGTGTCTGTCTTTGTTGAAAAAGCTCTGATAAGCAGACCGAGCTTTTTCCGCAATGCTGTGACAGGTTTATTCCTTGGACACGTGGCACAGACTTGCTAAGAATCGATCCTTGTTTATGTCACAGGAAGAACCATTTCTGACAGCCAGTGGGTGATAATAACCTATACCACGGCAATCTCGCAGACACGTACGCACTGCCTCCCGCTCGCATCCGGGCACAATTTGCATGTCAGTGAGATCGACTGCGACACTGGGAGAGTAATGAGATTGAACGAGGTTGTTTCAGCATCCCTATGTTTTCTCCATTGCAAAGAGGCAAAACTTTGTGGCAAATAAGGTGTTTCAATTCCACAATCCTCTTAGAGGAATGTCACAGCGTCCTCGAGCGAGAGCTGTTGGTCCACAAATAACGAGAGTGGGTCAAACACAGGATGTCTTGTGGGATTAATAAAGCGCATCAAAATCACAGTAAAATAGGATTTGAGAACTAATTTGAAGAAAGCAATCCTGTCGTTGCTGTGGCTGCATGACAACAAACCAGAGCTTTTACTGACTGTAAGTCTGCGTATTAGTATCACTGTCGCTTGTGTTTTCAAAAGTCTACTGGATGCAAATTGCCTCTCAGGTGTTTTGAAAGTATTTAACTAAGATGAGAGATGGGGAAATTCTGAATAATCCCCTCACGTTCCCTCGACAGTTTCAGTGCTAATAAACTATTTTGATCGAGCGGCAGGCGTTTGGAGATTCGTCACAGATGCCAACAAAAGAGGAGAGAAGAGTTTTTTCCCCCTGCCCCCTCAAAATGCATATGAAGAACAGCAGCATAAACTCCTTTTGGCAAAGATTATACCTCGCAAAAGGACGCACTGGGAATGTCTGTAAATTCAGTGGCAAAGCAAATACTCATTGGGTTGGTGTGGCGGAGGTGTTTGTCGAACTGTTACATCACATCACTCATGTACGGTAACTGTGTGTCTTCAAATTCTGTTTCATTCATAACCGCACCTGATTTTCAATAGAATCATAAGTGGGCCAAAAAGCAGGAAGTAGTTACCAGCATCCATCTGTGACTTTTTTACGCCGTCCTACAGCTTAACCCTCCCTGGCTTGTGTCGGTTTGCATTGAGATGTAACTCTGCTCAGCCGAAAGTGAATAATATGTCCACACTTAAGTTGTGTTAGCATCTGAGCACACGTCCACAAATTAAACATTGTCCCATACCTCTGATGGAAATAGCCACTAAAAATGTGAGAGGGGTCCAGCATTTACTTTCTGCTTGAGGTGTGTATTGCCGATGATCACTGTGTCTGTCCATAAAAATCGACCATTCTCCTCACACACCACGCAGACCAATAACCGGCGTCAGCTGACAGAGGCAGAGTCAAAGCAGCAGCACCTACAGCTCTGACTGACGACTGCACTGACCCATTTCAGCACATGTCAGTCGTCCTAAAACTCATCGTCAGACAGAGGCCGCAGCGAGTAAAAGCAGCATTTTATGGCATCTCTCCGGCAAAACCATCCCTCAGATTACTTTTCCATCTGACGCCGTAAACAGTCCTGTGGCGTCGTGCTCCATCTCCTCTGTTTCCATACGCTCTGCTAATGCATAAATAAAAGCTTTCAGCATGTGCATCCGACCGGCTGTAATGAACAAAAGATTTTGTGATTGAAAATTTATGTCAGAGACATATTCATTCCACGGCGGTGACATTTCCACAGCGAGAAACAAGTCGGCCCCATTTCTGCAATTTGAAAATGAGTGCATGTGTTTGCGGTTCAGTGTATGAATAATGCATTTTTTATTAGTCACTTAGTGTGACGACAGGAACTGTGTCGTCGTCTTACAGTGAAATTTCTGGGGAGGTGTGAGTGTGTATGCGTGCATGCGTGTGTGCGTGTGTGGGTGTGCCTGCTCGCATAAGGGTCTGCCAGGGCGGCCTCAGCATGGTGTGAGCAGAATCTTTGCAAGCATGCAATATGTTAGACAGAGCAGCTCACGGAGGGCTCAACAGTCGCTTGCTCATTACTGCGCCATGACCATATGTTGGTGGCTACGCAGGTCCGAGTCTGATTTTGACCGTCCGTGCTCCTCCTCAGCTCATTTTGCTCGCCACATGGCTCACGACTCCATAACTGCAAATTGGCTCTAATTAATGAGCCATGTCAACTCGAAAATAATTACAATTTCCACACACTTTTGTATGAAGGATTGGACAATATTTTTCCTTTCGATGCCTCATTTGTCATTCTGGAGCAGAAAAACAGCAGTAAATGGACTCTGACCAGATAGTTCCCAGTGTCAGATCAGGTCGATTCTCCCTTGAAGGCAAAGCCAAGGGGACCTATTTAATCGTTTATGCAAACTTAAGATATACCTCGTTTGTACTGGTGTATGTGTCTGTGTGTGTGTGTGTGTGTGTGTGTGTGTGTAGGAGACATGGGCGTTTGCCATGTGGCCGAGCTTTTCTGATGAACCATGTTTGGGACACTGGGGTTCCATTAAGATTTTGCCACATTATAAATGTAGAGATAGATTTAATAAATACACTACTTGTTGAATTATTCAGCCACTCCTGCACTGCGAGAAGCTCCTTGACTGTATGCTCCACAGCCCGCCAGTCATGTGCCAGAGCACCAAGGCAACCGTCGGTGACCCAGTCAGGTCGGAGATGAAATGTGAGATGTGTGGCAGCGTTCGTGCTCTTCTCAAGTGCGGCAGAAACTATGGCAATATTCGAGACATAAAAGAGCAAAACGACTTCATTAGCAGGAAAGGAATAATTAATGCCGATATACCCCACATGGAGTCCGTAAGAAAGACAGTTTATTCATCTAATCATGCTCTAAATTTGCACTCGTATCGAATCTCTGCTGAGAAAATCACTGCCTGCGTAAACAGATAGAGAACAGCGCAATATTGGAAAATTAAGGGGGGAATGTTATCACAATTAACACATTTTGTGCATTAAATTTGGTAAGATGGAAAAAAAGTGATGCAAACGAAACTTCACACCGGCAAATTGCAATCAGTGGAGAGCATGTCTAGTACTGTAATTTGATCGCCCCCAAAATCACCAGCAGTATATGCAGCCATGTGGGTATACTACCGCCTAGCGACAGTAAGTGAAACTACAAGGAATAAGTCTTCCGAGCAGCACACCTAGTCCGTTGCTTTCACTGCAGATGGGCTCAGTTTGAGTGGTAAATTACTCGCTTACTAATATATTCACAACAGATGAAAGGTAATCCTAGTGTCTGGCTAGAGTGACGAAGAAGGAGTCACATATGATTAGATAGAATAAACGCTGTTTTTCTCCCCACAGGCCATGTGTGCGCAGACCCAAAGGAAACTGACAAAAGGTATGCGTATCTGCATAAGAGATGGGGCAAGCAAGGGGAAGCGAGAGAGAGAGAGAGAGAATGATGGTGGAACACATCTGCTATTCCAGCACGCGCACTCCTCTCACTGCAACCCTGCTAATCACATCCCTCATTATTTACAACTTTCTTTGCATAGCAAGGAAACGTGTCAGTTTCCTGCGGCTGCACTCTCACCGTACCATTTTGCTGCGACATCAAGTATCACAACTAAGACCATGGAGATTTCGCTTTCTGTTCTTTAAATCAGGCCAAATTGCGCCCCCCCCCCAACAAAAAAAAATTAAAGAAAAAAGATCCTGCAACAATTTGCTGCGAGAGGAGAAAGAGAGTGGAGAGAGCGTAAGAGGAGAAAACTGTGAAGAGAGTGTTACCTTCGGCGCGGTTCTAAGTGAAAATGTCACAGGTGCGTTTCCATTTTGCCGAAGTTCTCTCGTCCATAGCCTGCTGTGAAATTGCCGTAGGACCTCTAAATGACTGCAGACTGTAGTAAATTTCCTGGCCCAGAGTTCCATGAAACCATTCTAGTCCAGCATGAAAAGTATTAGGCCGTTCACTTCATTCACCCGAGCACAGATCGCTCCCCGCGCAGTTCCAGTTAATCTATTTTAATTGAAGGTCTTTTTCATATTAAATGTTTTCTGCTCCCTCGTACATCAAGGCATGGATGAAGTGCCTGGTTGTTTTCAAACGGCCACCCATTATCAATCGCTGCCTGGCATGAAATATCTCCACACACACACTATTTAAGTCCAGCACAGTTGTGGAATTTGTCGTGGATTAATAAATGGGGATGAAGGTACTGTAAACAGAAAGTGGACACTGGAATTCTCCACCTGCTCTAAATGCTGTGAAGCTCATTTCCTCTGTCACGCTCAGGAGATTGCATCATTATACCATTTCTAACTAAGCTGCCTCAGGGTAGTGCAAACTGCTTGATCCATCTTCATCTACTGCCTCAGATGTCGTCATGATCATAAACTCCTCTGGCCTGTGCAAGCACACGCACACGCACACGCACACATATACACACACGGTCGCTGATGAAGCAGAAGTGACATTGACAAAGTAGCTCTAGCTGCAATATAGCAGCACGCTGCCACTTAAGAAAACACCTGCTCTGGACTGTCAGTGACTTAACCCTGCATCAACCCCGTAGGATTCTTTCCGACAGATGTAGGACAAGGAGGGGTCAAAGATCAAGGGTGTGAGGAGGTAGAATGTCAACAGCGGCTTCCTCAGGAAAAAGTTTTTGAGGGGAGCTGCTTGCAGCAGTGAAAGGGATTAAGAGTGCAATCGATTCAGCTAGGCTGAGGTTCTCATCCAGATGCGTCCTAGAAATATTTCATGTTACAATATGGGAAAATGTGCTGTAAATCTAAGCACATTTTTGGCAGCTGCCACAAGCTGATATTCACGTTTGCCAATTGTAATGTTAGTGTTGAAGTCTTGAGGTGCTGTCACAAAACATATTTAAACAAAAACTTAGTGAAAACATTTTCTTGATTTCTTCATTTTATACAGATTGAATTGACTTTAGCAGACTTGACTTGATTTCACCATCTCGTCATTTCATTTGACAATTTTGATGTGCTGGGGTGCTTTTGTGCTACAATATTGTCTTCTAGAATATTTTTTGGCTATCGGCCATTCATCTCCTCTCATTTCTAACTGTGAAAGATGCATAAGTTTGGCAGGATCTGATCTAGCAATGTTTCATTCTTATGTGAAGAAAAATTTCACTTTTTGGTGTCAATCTGTACCGTGCTACTTTCACTATTGCTGATTATGCACATTGCACACATACAAACACAGACAAACAGACACGCGCATGCACACACACACACACACACACACACACAAAGGTATACAGCATAGTCTCAGACTGAATGGAGAGTCTGTATCTCAATGAACAGTTCTAAAGTGACTGATTAGTTTAGCATTTGTGTGTGTTTTGGATTAACAGTATGGACCTTCAAAATAGTTAGTGATCTTTTTCTCAGCTAAGGGCAGCTCATGGTGCAGGATGACATGCTAGACCAGGGGTCAGTAACCCAAAATGTTGAAAGAGCCAATCTGGACCAAAAAAGCAAAAAACAAATCTGTCTGTTGCCACACAAAAAATAAAACCCTATTAATGAATCTAAAATTCATTCTGTTTATTTTTACAGCATTGGAGAACATCAAGAATATTTGTTTCATATTTGTTCTCACAGAAAAAACATATTAAACCAAAAAAATTATATTTCCCCTCTCATCTTTTTCCATTTTCATACATTTTTGAAAATGCTCCAGGGAGCCACTAGGACCCTGTTGAAGAGTCACATGCGGGTCCAGATCCGTGGGTTGCCGACCCTTGTGCTAGACAAAAAGCATTGTAACAAAAACGTGACAAACAAAAAGTCAAGTCATCTCAAGTCAGTTTTATTTGTATGGCGCCAAATCATAACAGAAGTTATCTCAGGGCGCTTTCCAAGGTGGAGCCAGTAGAGCTCCTCTACGTGTAAACACTAAAAGTCTATAAGGTGAACACAAAGAGACCCAACATATCCCCCATTTGTAACAGTGGCAGGGAAAATCTTCTATCAAAAGGAAGAAACCTCGAGCTGCAGGTCGGCGGCCAACTGCCTTGACCAGGTGGGTTAAAAGAGAGAGCGAGGGAAAAAAGAGAGACAGAAACAGGTATAGGGATGCACAGGTGTGGGGATGCACAGCAGTAGGAACAGGACCCAGATGTTTGGAGGTCTGTCATCACCGGTGGTGTTCTAGCTGCGAGCTGCGGGTTAATAAAGCACAAGACAAAGACTGCAGGGAACAAGCCCAATTAGTAACATGCATTAACGAGACATGGATGCAGGTGAATGGTGGAGGCGAGTGAGGTGGAGAGGAAGAGGAGAGTGAGGAAGAGAAGGAGAGAAAAGCTCAAAGTGGCATTGCCATGACATTACTGAATAAACTCATATTCAAAGAGATGACAGAGCGGATACTCAGACGGTTAGAAGTTTCGATGTGTTGGAAGTTTTCAAATACCATTCTGTGGCAGGAGAATTTTCAGTCAGTTTCAGTCTTTTTCTCGCTCATTGTTAAGTTGTGTCAGTTAATAGAATACACAGGTGACAGAAGATAATACATCTTTGTCATTGCTTGTTAATTGAGTATATTTTCATTCACCATTCAATTACAAATTAATGCAAGGAGTCATTTTGGTTGTTACTATAATTTTCTGTGTTTCTAATAGTAATAATAGTGATAGTGATCCTTTTCTTTTCATTTTGGAATGATGATGGCCTAAAGCATCAGCTATTCTTCACAACAACTTAAGTTGCACTGCATCCTCTACGCCTGAGTCTTGTTTTGTGTTTGGTAAAGTACTTAAAGGCTTAACTACTCCACAGCTTTCTACGTCCGTTAATTCCCTATCAACAATGAGAATTGTTGTCAGAAGTGCTGCAGGGATTCATAGCATAAAGTGTGGATTCCTGACTTCAAAATCCCACTTGTGGACTTCTCTGCACAGATTAAACCTTCACACTATGACTCAACTTTTCCTGAAGCGCAGCAACAGCGTGGCTCCCTGCGGAACATTACAGTACTTCTTGCTCAGCATCAGTTAAGACCTATATTGAGCTACACTGTTATCAGTGGATCCTCAGTGAGTCCAACCAGCAAAAAAGTGCTGAAAGTTTGGCCAGCCATCATTACTTTTCTCTGGCCTGGCTGTCACTTCTGCCAGATGATAGAATCCTTACCCAAGGAGCCTCGCTCAGGTGGGCAGATAACATGTCCCTCTATCTCATTTATTTCACGTCTTGACAGTGTCACAAAGTGATTTATGGTCCCCTGTCACCAAACTCTGATTGGCTCATTCCTTGTAATGAGGCGACATTAACATAAACAGGCACAAGCAAGGACACACTCCAAGGGCTGACTCCTCACTCTTCCTGTCTCACTACCTGATTCATTGGACTCATTCATTTGCTTCACGACAAATAGCTCGGGGATTTAATATGATATATGTTCAGCATGAGCTGTGTCCTCTGTTTGTTTGTGTGGAAACACTTGAATATTTTCAAGTCAACTCACTTTGGATTTGGAAAGATGTTTGTTTGACTCTAAGCTACATCTAGGAAAATGGATAAGAGCATATATTGAAAGCAGGGATAAAATTTCTCTCGTTGGGGAATTACGAAGGTAGATGAAAATTGTGTCGTATGATAACAATTGCGTTTCCCAGACATGCAGAGTGAAACGATGAGAAAGTATATGACATGGACCTGGATGGATAAATGGCATTCCCTCATCTTCCCATCACATTTCAATTGTGCTGTAGTTGTTACACAAGAACAGACAACTTCTTGAAAAAATGCACATTTCCCTCTATCGAAAAATTTGATGATTGATTGCTGTACACTTAATAATACATTTCTCAGGGTTTTATCTGTTTGTTCGCTAAATATGTTCACATATTTATGTCCCTACGCGGCTTCCGTACTTGTTGTCTCTCGTCCCAACACAGATCATACTATCTGGACTTTAGCTACTGACTCGTTTAGCAAAACAATGACTGAATATAGCAGCGTAAAATCAACTAAACTGGTACTGAAAGGTCAAAAGCAAGGGTAAGACTTATTACCACAGAACGGCACCGGTACAGTTTGTCACAGATGTCACGTTACTCGCTGCGATGCGAGTTCCATGTGAAAGCTAAAGAGCTATTGCTAACGTTAGCCTGTAGTCTTCGACAGTTTGTAGCTGTATTTTGGAAACCTATTAAATTCTTGCTGTTGAATTTTCACAATTGCCTGTTGCAGGAAAAGCAAGAAGCACAAAGACAAGAAGAGGAAACGGGCCGATGAAGAACAAAAACCAGATGTTGTCGGTAATTACGGGGCCTGTAATATGGTGTTTGCAGAAGTGTCTCAAGAGGGGTGTGAAACAGATGCTGGAGCACATGCCCCGGGGAAACACTATGCAAAGGAATATTGCGCTTATTCGTTATCCTCGAGCTGGAACGTTCATAAACGCGGAAACTAGTGAGAATTGATTTGCATACAAATGAACATATGTTAAGAATTTTCTCTATAAAATGAGAGCTGTTATATGTGGGTTCTGTCCCATTCAGCTCTCAGCAACCAAGTAAAATACAAAGCTTCACTATCATAAGTGTGTACACTTCCCCTCAAAACAATTTCTTTCAAGTCAAGCCAATTTGATTTGTATAGCACCAAATCATAGCAGAAGTTATCTGAAGGCACTTGCCAAGATGGAGCAGGTAGTGCTCCTCAACATCGTAACAGTCAAAGTCTGTAGGATGAGCACACAGACGCAACACATCCCCCATTGGCAACAGTGGTGAGGAAAAAGTTTCTTTAAAGGGAAGAAACCTCAGGCAGGCCAGGCTACAGTCGGGTGTCCAACTGTCAGACTGGTTGGATAGATATTTCAATAAGAAATGATGCCATATCTAGTTTACATTCCTATAAATTTGTTTCATTTCTGTACTTCATTCAGTATTCTTCTGATGCCTCTTACATGCAGTGTTTAATACATTGATGTGATGTGTATTTTCAGTTGTTTTTAGATGCCACATCTTTGAATGTTGCATTTTAATCAAGTCTTTCTGCCCAGATGGTTGGTGGGCTGTCTCAAGCTTTGCGCAGATTTCTGGAACCATCGCTATTGAGATGCAGAATAACTCGTATGTTCACGCCCTGGATAATGGGCTGTTCACAATCGGAGCGCCACACAATGGTGAGAGAAATTTTATCACTTTACTCTGACCCAAAAAGGTAAATTGTTGGTCAATTCATCATTGACAATCTGCCTGGGAAATTGTGCATGCAGTTCCCACAGCTGCCATCCGATTACCATATTTTATTAGTCGAATTTTTTTTCATAGTCAGGGGTTGCGACTTATACTCACTTACAGCATATACTTGAAATCATTAAAATTATGATTTCATGAATTTGTTGTTGTAACCACTGAAATTTCAACATTTTGGTGATTTACAGCAATTACAGTAATTTAATCTGTTGGAGACGTTCAAAGCAACACTGAGGATGAAGAATTCAATAGATTTTGTCATTTGGAGTTCGATCAAGGGTTTGGCTAAGTTGTTAGCTTTTTCTGTATGCTGTAGTCATCTGAATAACTGTTTCGCAAGCATTCTAGACACATATTCAGTTCGTTGTCTGTGCTTTATGTAGCTTAATAACCATCAACGTGCTACGTCCTACAGATTCGCAGTTAGATAGAAAACGGATACAAATGTCACATTTGTCACAGATGTCACATTTCAACTCTGTATTATTGAACCTATTTTCTATGTTCTATTGTTATTATTGTGTCCTGCCTTTCAAGATGAAATGTTTGTTCTTGGTCTCGGATTTTGTAAATTTTTCCCCCAAAAATGCGACTCCTAGTATAGTGTTTTTGTTATGTTTGTTATACATGTTTTTTTCTTCATTGTTACGTCTTCTTTGGCTGTAGCAATTCATACTCCGGAGTGACTAATTGTCCAAAAAATACAGAATATCTCTTTTCCCAACACTTTGGTGTGTTTACCATTGCCATCACCTCATTTCTGAGCAGAATGATTTCCTTAAGTGATTAAGTTCTTTTTTACATTTGCAAATCAGGTAAAGATTTGACGTCATACCTGACTTGTCGCTATAGTGAAATCTCTTGAGCTGGAAAATAGTCTCCCAGGCAATAATTAGTATTATTTCAATTGATTCTTATTTCATAGATTTTGATGCTGCATTGAAGGTTTTATATAAACAAGTACAAATGGATACTTCTCTGGTGCTTAGCTGTCGGTTTGCAACTATTGAATGTTGTGTCAGACTGTGTTTCAGGAATCAGGAATCTTTATTGTTAGTACAACAATTCACATTGTGTAATGAAATGACGATAGGAGCTGAGTTCCGGTGCATTTAAACAGTATAAATGGGAAAGCATCAGAATGCAGCTGTAGCCTCAGTTCACTGACCAGGAATCTGGCGTTGGTGAAGCAGAGTGTAGATTGGACATTCTGCTTTATTACTTTTTAATTATTACTTATGGCAAGCTCATCTGTTCTCACAAATATTCATGTGCCCATAATTTCAGAAGTATTCGTTTATCATCTAAGTATACCCTTTTATTTTGGTTGGATACGGTTGCTGTGCTACCATGCTGTGCGTATATTTTAAAGAGACTTGTTGTTGTGAAATCAGAGTGTGACTTAGGATGAGAAGTTTCCATAAGTTGTATTATCTTACTGATTCAGCAGCATTGTTAATTACAAGTTAAACTGAGTCTGCAGCTGCACAAGTTAAGGCGCAAGTTAAGGATGATAAATAAATCAAAAAAATTTAAGGCTCAACTTATGTACTTGAGACCCCCCTGGCAGCAGGGGGTCTCGCCTTCAGTCCACAGTGAGGTAGGCCAGCAGTAAATCCTGACAGCAGAGTGAAAAAGCAGAGCAGGGATTGAGTTGAAAGGTAGGACAGCACCAAGTTTAAACTTTTAAAGCTCTAGCCCAGCCTCTCCCTTTGGGCTGTGCTAAGGCAGTCGTTTTTGCTGTAGTTGAAATGCACTGCTGAAGAGCAAGAGTTCGATAACAATTAATTCACCCCACGTTTTCTTTGAAAGAAGCGAAAATGGTTGACAGATTGAAAAGCTATGATTCCCTCTGAGCCTCCCCGTCCTCTGTATCCTCGTTGCCTCTCCTCGAGAAGATGAAAGAGGAGATGGATAGGTTTAAGACAGAGTAAGATGATAGGATTTTCCCCCTCTATTCTATATTCTCTGTGTGCAAGTCAAACTTGCGGATTAGATGTAAATTCCGAGAGCAGCAGGAAGTGCTTGTGTTTGTCCTGTGGGTTTGAAGACAGGCACAGAGCTCTCAGCAGACTCGCAGGGTCATGACCTGAGGCATTCAACAGATTTGCAGCCTTGTGAGGACGGATACAGATGTCACGTTTGTCACAGATGTCACATTTCAGCCCTGTGTCAATGCTGCAGTCTTCATTAAGGTCTGACAGTGTTTGACCCCCCTGGCTCGGTTTACGCCATTTTTTCATTTTTATCATTGAAGGTCAAACCTCTGTGGATCATTTGAAATGTAAAGATATCCTCGCGGCTCCACGCTTGTATTGCTCTAATAGCCACAGGACTGCATTTTGCATCATAACATTGCAGGAGTAAAAAATACAAATGATTTCAGGCTAAACAGACTGTGGCAGAATATTATGTACAGGTAGATCAGAAACAGGTTTTTACTTCCTTCCACAACCGTCGCCAACAAGTGCATCCCTGTATTGTGTTTTCAGGGTGGATTTTTTTACAGAGCGAGAATTTTTGTTGACTGGAAAGTTGCTGGCAGTCAGAGGTGAATTCCCTGTCTGGGCACGCACATCTGGCAAATACAAATGGTTGTACTTCAGTTACTGATGGTGACACATTGTTTTGTCGCAATTTATGAAATAGTAGAGGTTCTTTTTGCTGTGATAAAGTATTGTAAGCTGCTGCAACAAAGAATTACTTCTTGGTCAGTTGGTCGAGCGTTTGCTTTATGTCATTAGGATGGATTGCGTAAACAAAAGTCTCATTGAAAACAAAATGAAAACAATAAATTCTGAATGCTGCCATATTTTCTTTCCCTTTCCAATTGAATGAATATGTGTCAAGCTATATATTTTATTGTTTAATCTATTCCAGATGACGAAGGACCAGACCCTCCAGAGCAATTCACTGCTGTCAAGCTGTCCGACAGCAGGTGAGGTTCCAAAGCCAAACATTTGCCTCCCCTAATTAGTTTCCACATACAGGCTTACCTCCTACTATACTCTTGATTGTGCAAGAGTATAGTAGGATTAAACGTATGTGGTTTGCACTTGACACGAGAAACTTGTTTATGTAGCTCATGTTCGATTGTTCACAGAGTGACATTGTGTCAGAAACAGGCATATGCATTCTAACATTTGCCTGGCTGTTGCAGGTTAGCTTTGAAATCTGGATACGGAAAGTACTTGGGCATCAATTCTGACGGTTTGGTGGTGGGACGGTCAGATGCCATTGGCGCGAGGGAACAATGGGAACCAGTCTTCCAGGACGTGAGTGTATCTGCCCTTTCACATTCTAGTTTTGCCGCGGGTGTATGCTGGAGCCTCTTAAATCAGCTGGCCTCTATTAGATTTTTAATTGTCAGCAGTAAAAAGAAAAATCATTGTCATTGTATAGTCTTCTTGAAATGGAGTCCTGTAAGGGGGCAAATGAAGACGCATGGGCAGGCTGACATTTTTAAAGATATCCATGCTGTTTGATGAATGACAGGGTTAAGAATTACAATTTCTCCCTAACCTGCCTTACCCTAAAGCCGAAGGAGGGAGGCGATACAATATATTGAGTGTTGAGCGCCACGCTGAGATGCGGTTCAATTAACCCAACAACCTTATTTTCATGCTGGATTAATGTTTTTGGCAGTGGCATTATTTTTAACCCAAGCTGGTAGGTCAGTCTATTGCCATGAAAAGCCTTATCCTCTTTTCAAATGACTTGAAGCTTGATAACATTAATCATAACACCCAAACCTCTCAAAAATGCTCTGTAGATAACGTGCTACTTTTCTCTCATGAATAATGTATCGGTGGATTTTTTAGAAATTATCATTACAAATGGGAATATGAAAGAGGTGGATGGAAGAGGATGAAGCACTGCTGGTCAGTCACACTATATTCATCATTTTTCTGAGGGAAAAAGCCAAAAAGAGCAATAGAATACTCAACAATTATTGACATTGATGAATAGCGAATGTTTTAATGACACTGCCTTCAACAGCAACAAGTCAGCAAACCATACAACATTTGATTTCATTCACAGAAGCTCTATGAATGTAGATATGACCATATTTAACTGTCACAGATATTCCTTAAAAGCTCATAGAGGCCATTGCATGAGCCATTTCATCAAACTGCCTTTCAGCCTTCCCTTAATTGTGGTTCACAGTCAATGTCAAGAGGGTAAGAGCAACATAATATTATTATTCTTTGTGAGCGTGCTTCTTTGTAGGCCTCACACAGGCCGATAAAAGCCTGTTCCGGGAAGGTCCTCCCACACATTTTTAGTTAAATTTAATTCGGAAGGAGTTGGCCTAGTGTGTGTGCCTCATCACAGGCCACGTTTTTATTTCCAGGGTCATCCGGCATCAAAATTGATATCGATTTCTGCCTAAAGAAAATTATTTTGGTCATATCTAAGGTAAAGTGACAGCCAAGGTAAAGTGACAGATAACGCCACCAACCAGCACCATTTACTCGGCTTCACGACTGACTGAAGTCCGCCAGAGCACTACAGGGAGGAGAATTTAGAATTGTGAACACGTTGCTGCGGCCACAAGCAGCTACTTCAACATGCACCAACTGTCGGCCTAATCGCAGTAACACACTGCTCACTGTGAGGCTTTGTTTGGCCTATAAACAAAACACCCAACACAACCTTGAGATTGCCCCTCAAAAGTCACACAGCCTCGTATGTCTGCTACGGAGACCAGTCTGTGCGTAGTTTTATCTACAGACCCTCTCTGAAAAAAATGGATATCATCATATTTTCATAATTCTATTAATATAGTTGAACTTTAACAGATTTTGGATTCAGGGCCAACAATGTAGACAATTTCAAGGATGTATTTACATAATTTGTGCCTCCAGCTCAAAACACCCATGTAAACAGGAATTCAAAAGATAAGAATACCGTGAAGAAATAACTATTTACTTTTCAGTTTTTCCAGGAAAAAGGGAGAGAAATTAGGATTACATCAAATCAATCAAAATATGGAACTTTCAAAATGACATGCCAATCTTCAGTACTGTACTTTGTTGGGAATCCCTTCGCCTTGATCACTGCCTCGATGCGCCATGGCATTGAGGAGTTGTGGAAGCCCAGATTTCCTTGATGCTTGCTGTCTGCCCTTCTTTGGTTTTGGCTCTGGTGTCCCTCATCTTCCTCTGATAATACCCCAAAGATTCTCAATGGGGTTTAGGCCTGTCGAGTTGGCTGGTTACTCAAGCACTGTGATGGCATAGGAGTTAAACCAGATTTTGGTGCTTCTGGCAGCATGGGCAGGGGCCAGGTGCTGCTGAAGATGAAATCTGCATCTCCATACAGATCGTCAACAGAAGGAATCATGAAGTCCTCTAAGATATTGGACCTTGATTGGACCGTGGACCACCGGCCAACAGTCCATTCCTTCCTCTCTTTTGCTCAGTTGAGATGCTTCCTGCGTTGTCTTAGGCGTGGCTTGACCCATGGAACCTGACGGTTGCGGCCCATCTACTGGATGCATCTGAATCTGGTGGTTTTTGAAGCTGTGACTCTTGCCTCATTACACTCTTTCTGGATCTCTACCTTGAATCTACTCTGTCTGATTATCCGCTTAAGCCCATGATCATCTCTTTTTCCGGTGCATCTTTTTTTGCCCTTCCACTCGACTTTCTATTGATACAGTATGCTTGGACACAGTACTCTGTGAACAGCCAACCTCTTCAGTCAAGTCAAGTCAATTACATTTTTATAGCTATGAACTTTTTTCGCTTACCCATCCCATGGAGGGTATCAATGTGGGTCCTCTGGCCAGTTGTCAGGTCTGAGGTCCTCCCCATACTGGACTGAACTTAGGCAATTGAACCAAACTACAGCAATTTAATGACACCCAGGGAAACCTGCGCTTGGCTGGTGAACTGTCAAGGCTGTTTCCCTGCCTCTCGCCAAAGAGTTCTGGGATAGGCTACAGTAGATCCCGTGACACCAATGGGTAAGAAGTGGGTATAAAAATGAATGAATGAATGAATGGATGGGGGAAACCTGTGCAGGTGCTTTGAGTTTAGAAGGTGATTTGTGTGTGACTCTCAATTCAAAACATTCATGCCCTGCTACATTTGGGCTGATTTCTTCACAGTACTCTAATTGTTTGAATTCCTGTGCTCGTGGGATTTATGAGCTGCAAACCAAAATATGTCAAAATAAACAAAGAAAGTACTTGAAATGCTTTGCATTGTGGGCCCTGAATCAATAATCTATGAAAGATGTCGTTTTGAATGGAGTCATGGAAATAAACAAACTTTTCCATGATATTTAAATTTTTTGGAAAGAGTCTGTAATCTCCTGCCTTAACCTCTTCTGTTGGTCTGTGTCTATGTGCTTGCATGTATGTTCTCTTCAGGGTAAAATGGCACTCATGGCTGCAAATAGCTGCTTCATCTCCTACAGTGACAGTGGGGACATTGTGGCTGATAGCAAGACAGCGGGGGACGACGAGATGGTGAAGGTGAAGTTTCTGAGTTATGTTCAGCCGCAAGGTTTTATGGTAATCTTTTCACTTAGGCACGCCAAAGCGTCAGGGCCTACAGAGTGCCATGTCAGGACAGGACAAAGTGTTTGTCTTCATGTCAGCAAGCTGAAGTTGTCAACATTTTACGCCGAACATGTCTCTTTGTTTTCATCCCCCTCGATGAATAGATCCGATCAAGCGCGGAGAGAGAAGTCAAGCGCAAAGACGATCTCACCGAAGAGGACAGGGGCAACGTCAAGACGTGCGAGATCAATTACGTGTGCGTATCTCTCCTGCTGTGGGTAATTACGGTGTTGACCTCAGAAACGTAGGCCAGGCTGCCAATACCTGGAACAGCCATTGCATTCTGTGCTGCATATGATTTCAAAAATATTGTTGTCTCGGCCCAGCGGACCTTCTGATCAGCATTCAACAAATAAGGTCAGACCCAGTCAGACATTTTCTGAGAAGTTAAACCCAAATTAGGCAAAGAGGCACATTCAGAATGAATTGTCCACACTCACTTTGAACTTACTGTTTTGTTTTAATCATCAATTCATGCACATTCTTCTGTCTCATGCACCGCTGATTGAGCCAGCGCTCGTGATGTTCTGAAGTCTCTCAATCTGCCTTCACTTGAGCATTCTTCTCTCCCTGCTGTTCATCCAGTAGATATTTATCAATGCTGTCTTAACAGCTCAGCAGGGTTCCTTATCAATCTAACAAAAGACATGTGCTAGCAGATGGTCAGTTTATTACCGATAGAAACCTATATTTTTTCCAACAAAGTTTCCTTGTATAGCCTCACAGACACACAGCATATTTCCTGAGAACATTGAGCATTGTTGCCCCAATGAGTGTTTCTTAAGAGATCAGTCATTATTTATTCTCGTTCTCTTTCTTGGGGTTCGGCTCTCTTGTCCTTCAGGCTCTGGTGGGATTTGTCTCCAAGCCTTTGTCACATGGTGTCACTACACATAGCAATGTTCCATAGCAGTTTGACAGTTTGAGGCTGAAGCAGCACGCTGTATAATCTCTTCTGAAACGAGAACTGACGCTCTTTATTCTGACTGAGGGGATGGTGCCAGGCAGTAATCTTTGTTGATGGCAATTTCCCTCCAATTTTTATCACATTCGCATGGTTGGCACTGACAAGATTTTGACAGGAAAATCGCTCCACTCCTAGAATTTTGAGAGTCTGCATCATAATCCCCTTTCTTCAGCGGTGGGAGTGGTGGGGTTTTTGGTTTAACAGGAAGTTGGGTAGAATCGACATTCCCCCTCCCGTGTGTGTGTATCGTCCGCCATTGGCCTATTAAGTCCATGTCAGTGTGTTTGAAAGTGTTTTGTGCTTGGTATGCCTGGGTTGGTGTTCCAGTCTGTTATTTGTTTGGATGAATGCTGGGGAAATAGACTCATCATGTTGACATGGTGATAATGGCTGCCCTTGAGCGTGGGTCCTGATGTAATGTTCAGCATCTCAAATGCCTTTCAGAACAAAGTGCGGCACAGGGATCATAAACCACTGCAGAGCGAACAGAATGCAAATATCCGGAGAGCTTGTGACTCCATGCGGTCTCTCTACATAAATACTTGTTTTTCCCCCCATCTCAATATGCAGTTTAATTCTGAATATGTGTTTATTGTGATGGTGCCAGTGAGCCGTAAGGGACATGTTTGACCGTGACAGCAATCACCGCCTTTTTAAATGTCTGTCCCTGAATAAAGTCACGTCAGATTCTCTAACAAATTACAGCATTTCTACACCCAGATTTTATGCTTAACAAGGTGAAACAATGAGAGGACATTTCATCAGCTGACCCAAATATTTCTCCCAGAGCTACACCGTATTTATTCAGGGTAGATTTGCTGCATTTATTTATGGTAACTTTCTCATTTTCCTGTTTGTTCATCTTAAAATGACTGAACACAAATTTGCCATTATGGAAGGTAGGCTAATGAACATGATGCCACTGTGGAACACAAATGCAAATACCGTCCAGAAGTAGCCATAAATCTAAAAAATATTTTTCAATTACGTGGATTCTTAAATATGTAGTTTTCTTACAAAAAGATAGGTATGAGATTAAGAGACAGGTGAAGATTTGTCATCATCCAGCTGTGAAGTTGCTCCATGTGTCCCACTACACAACATCATACAGTAATGTCACTATCGCCCCTGCCTTACAGGAAGAAATTCCAGAGTTTCCAAGACCAGCGGCTGAGGGTAAATGAGGGAGAATCCTCTACGTTGAAGAAAGCAAGACTTGATGGAAAATTTCATGAAACATTGCTGGACAGGTGAGAAAAGAGTCTTTGTGGAAACTTTATGTCAGAATTCAATGTAAGAAATGATAGGGAAGAGAAAAAAAGAGAGTCGTACTTTATTAATCTTCCACTGTGGAAGTTAAGATTTCATACCCTGACAATGTCAAACGTACTTATTCATGGAGTGACATGCATATGCAAATGCACACAAGTGCAGTCATCATCATAGGAAGCCACCAATCCAGCTTCCGTACTTCTTTGTCTGAGCTTCACCTTAAAGCAGCCACTCTTCGGTCCCCAGCCAAAATCTGTGGACAAACCACTGCAGACCCAATTGAGTTCAGTTTGTGAGAAATATCAATCAATCCTTTCAAAAGTAGAGACTCTACTGTATGTTTGACCAGTCATAGTTAACATCCTCAAAATCATCTGCATTCTGTCACCTCTCATCTTTTCTGTAAAATAGCAGATAAAATTCTTGATTCCTCTGCATAACATAACATAATATGGGTCTCTAACAAAAAGATGGCATTCACTGTGGAGAGGTTTCACAGAGCCCACAGCAGTATGCAAGCTGGTGTGCACCCGAAGCAAACAAACTCAAGTTTGGTGAAGTGTGATGATTACTTTAATCTTTGAGTCGCAGCATTGAGCATTCATTTTAAAAACGTAACTGCTTTGAGAACAACCTGTCCACCCAAATAACAGGTGTTTACTTTTGCCACAGGAGAAGCAAGATGAAAGCTGACAGATACTGCAAGTGAGGATGCTCAACCTCACCCAAAACATTTTTTGATGTGAACTGTATATGCTTCTTTTTTTAAAGATGTATTTTAAATTAAAACTTTTCCCCCCTATGTCAGTGTGTATTTTCTGTCTGGAGTTGCATTGATCACGATTTCTAAAGCAAATCTGACATCTTTCACTGACCTACCTATGCACTCAAGCCTAGTACCCTCTTCTTTTGTTTAATGACATTGTAAACTGACATTGTAAACTGCTGTAATATGAATATACTGCAGTGCTTTGACACTTTCGCATTGCAGTTGCATATCTGTGTCATGATTAACGTTTTACTCTTTGTACAAGCTTTATTAAATGTACAATGACTGGCCTACCCAGTGACTTACAGGAAAGTCTGGATGATGACAGTGAAAGTACGGTGTCAACTGGAGAGACAGTACACAGAATGGAGAGATGGCAACAGCGCTATAGGTTAGCACTCTTAGCTGCAGCTCCCATTGGGGAGTACCCTCACACTGCTGTAGACAGCCCCAAAGAAAGATACCTGCATGACACGGGCAGAATGAGGACCCCCAAATGGGCGGATCTCATGGTATCTCACATATGCGACAGGTTATTGACGCAAGCAACTTGTATTTGCAGCAAGATCTGTAAGAACCTGAGAGGCTTGAGGATCTACCGGACCTGGGTGGGCTGCACATGGTCAGACAAAGCAAGTTATGCTGCTGGAACTTGCACTCCCCCAGGAAGAGACGTTGAAGGAGGCCCATGAACGAAACAAAGCTTCATACGTGGAGCTGGCTGAGGCATGCAGAGAGAGTGACTGGAGGGCCCAGTGCAAGCCAATAGACATGGACTGCAGGGGCTCTCTAGGCAGGTAATCCGCATGGAGCACTTCGGCTCTTTAGCTTCAAAAGGGTTTCCAGGGAGAGGAGCCACCACAAACATCAGCGAGTCTGCTGAAAAAGCCTAAGGTTGTTGTGGATAAAGAGACATGGAGGTGTCCACTGCTTTAACACAAACCTGGGCCTGATCCCCCCCCCGGCTGGGTCGCCCAAGTGAGGGTGTCTAAGAATTTAAGTCCCAAATGCCCTATGACCCTTGGTCCTTCACTGAAGATGTGTCCAAGATGCCCCTTTAAGGTGTTTAAAAGTCTAGAAATCTACATACCTTCGGATAATGCAATGAAACTGTCACAATGAACTTCAGTGAAACATGATTCTTTACATCGGGTTTCTGTGCAGAAGAACAGCAACACAAACAAAATGCATTGTCATGTCTTTGTCCTTGACATGCACTGCAAATGAAACAGGAAGAGGAAATAATGCACCGAAATTTGAGAAAAGCTTGAGATATTTTTACAATGAGACATGGGGCAAAAACATTTCATTTGTACACATTTGTCAATAATCTTGAGAACTGATTCCTTTCTTTGCCTGTGATTTTGTCTCAATTGTGTTTTTGATTACAAACATGTTAGGAACCATTCTGACACTGACTTGTTTTCCATGTAATCCACATCTAGAACCTGATGCATGAAATCAAAATCACAGCTCTCAACTCGTATTCTCCTTCATGGCCCGGTAAGAAGTCAGGTGGCAAAAACGAAATCATTGTGTTCAAATTTCCTGACATTTCGTGAATTATAGTGTTGAGGTGGGGTAAGCGGTTTCACAAACAAAACATTGCAACTATTTTCAACAGATCCCACATGCATGTGTGTTAAAGGGTGGAACAGACCACTGGCCCATCAGGACGCCGTCAAATGGGGGCATCGGAAGCACATGATGTTTTTGCCACCATTTCGATTCAAGGATTTAAAAGTTGCTAGGCCGTGTTTTATTTATTCTCACCTACTTTTTGTTTAATTTTTGACAATCTATATAATCCGCACTATGTATCGTGATATATCGCCGTGTAATGTGTTGTTGTTCATCTCTGCCACCCCCTTTTCAAAAAGTAGAAGGAGCCCATCATCACGCGCATCAGTTTCACTTCCGCATGTTCCGTCGCAACAAACAGTTCACCAAACAAACGCGACGTTACACGGGCTGAGCCGAAATGGCCATTCGCAATTTCTTTTTATTAGCGACTTTTTTGTACGTGGGGTCGTCACAGTTCGTCCCGCCGGTAAGAGATATACCATAAAAATGTCCTTTGATGGAATGAAAAACTCGTGTTGCCCCGTGTTATGGATCAATGGTGTGAAATTGTCATGCCGTTTCATGTCCCGCCTGTCATTTTTCGAAAACTCACAATTTTATCACCGCTTAATATGAATTTATCTGCAGTATACCGAAGACTGCCGGGCAGGCATGTACCCACCTGACGGACCAACGTAAGTTAAAACTCCCAATCTATGCAAGAGGAGTCCATGGCAGGAGTGTGTTATGCAAAAGTGTGCAGTAGTAGGTGTGCGGCGTTCACTTACCCCTCGTACAACTTTCCTGCTAGACATAAATACTGTAGCAACCTTTGTAAGTTTTGTCTGCCGTTTTACCGTGTTTTGATTTCACATTGTGACATTTAGATTTCCGTCACTTGTCATTGCACTTGTCATAATCCCATTAGACACGCTGTCAGTCTCTTACTAATAACACATAAAGATACTGTAGGCCACCCCGCGCCCATTTTTTTTCTCTCTCTCGAAATGGCTTTCGTGAAATTTGTTGTGATGAATCTATACGTGAATAATATGTGTAATTATACTACTTCTTCCTCAGATATAGAGGACCTGTCAGCTGGTACACAATAGATCTTGATGCCCCACCCATTAAGAGATGGACACCCCTGATCACCGAAAAAAAATCACAAGTATGAATATTTGCTTAAGGTTCAACTATGTCGATTTTTGTTTGTCTAAACAACATTATGTCGTTTAGGTTGTTGCATTGATCCAGGCCATTAAGGACCTGGCTAATGGTTTTGTGCCCAGTGGCAAGCTGATCGAGCTGGTGGACATTGCTCTGGTGAGCCCATGAACCTCCACAGCCTCACCTCCCTCCCCTGTTTTTGTTCAGAATAATGTAGTTATTCAGAACAAAAACAGAGAAGCGTGTGTGATTGTTAAGAGAAGTGTGTTTTACCTTTGGCAGCCTATGATGGTGAACACACTACCCCACCCTTTTGCTGATGAAATCAAAGGGATTGCTGCTGCCTCTGGTGTTCCTCTTGGTATGAAATCACTGTTCCTCTTCCTGCTTTCTCCTCCATTGCATGGCATTTTGATAAAACACGACAATGTTCAACTCTCCTGTTTATAGGCGAAGTCATCTTGTTCAACATCTTCTATGAGGTCTTCACTGTGTGCACGTCTGTGGTCGCAGAGGATACTACTGGTGGGTGTAGGACACATAGAGGTACCCGTTTGCAAAATAGCTGTGTTGAAATGCCATTTGATTATGAACTCCCCCAGGCAAACTCTATCATGGGAGGAATCTGGATTTTGGACTCTTTCTTGGGTGAGAAATGAGAGAGTAGTAATGATTTGTAAGCACATTTGTCATGGATCAGTGTTTGAAAGATTAAGGGTCTGTGCCGCTGTTTGCAGCTGGAATGGGAAAAACAATTCATGGGTGATAAGCGAGATACTGAAGCCTCTGGTGGTCAACCTGGACTTCAAGAGAAACAATCAGACTGTATTCAAGTCCACCAACTTCGCAGGATACGTTGGCATGCTGACAGGCATTAAACCGGTGAGTCGCTGAAATTTCATAGTGATGTGCAAAAGTCCAGTTGGACATATTTTTCAGTAAATATTTTCACATCTCCCCAGCACGCATTCACTCTCACTATGAATGAACGCTTCAGCCTGGATGGAGGATATATAGGTGAGTCTGTCCACTTTTTGGACATCATAGAGGACAGGTTAAGAGTTAGCATAATGTTGCAGTATTCCATCACTACCTGACATGCAGGCATTCTGGAATGGATCCTGGGCCAGCGAGACGGGATGTGGATGAGCTTCCTCACTCGCTCGGTCCTCGAAAATGCCACCAGGTAATCCTCTGTAACCTTGGTCTGTCACTACAACACACACCAGGCGATGCTTGCTGTTTAGCAGACGTCATGACTAGGCCACCATGTGTTTCCTCTCTGCCCCCTATCGCTGTCAGCTACGAGGAGGCCAAAGTGCGTCTTGCCCAGACTAAGCTGCTTGCTCCTGCCTACTTCATCCTCGGGGGAAACCAGACAGGCCAAGGCTGCGTCATCACCAGGTCGAGAGAGCTCAGTCTTGACATCTGGGAGTAAGTACAGAAGCCTCACAGCAGGGACTCATCTCGCCCAACAGCGCAGAATGTGGATGATATAGTGTTCACCCCTAGACCTAGAATATTAAGTTGTTTCGTTATAGATGTCAAGATGATTGGATTCCAACTTGATTTGTGATTTACTAAAGCTGCATAGATACATCTTCACCATAGCATGCACATGCCATTTTTCATTTGAGACTGAATGCTTAGATTTGGAGACAAATTTACAGGACATGTCTACATTTTTAACAAACACATGTGGAAACATTTGGAGGCTCACATCTCAAAAATTAAACACTTGACATTTAGTTCTTAATTTAGGGCTTTGAAAGTATGTCAGTGTGTCTTGTGACACTTCTCGTGACATTTCAGACTGCTCTGGAAGTGCCAATAGTGTTACTTCCAGATCATGTGATTCCAGTGACTACATCACACATTGCCTATTTTTAAGGATTGAACTGAAGCTCGGCCGCTGGTTCGTGTTGGAGACAAACTATGACCACTGGACAGAACCGTTCTTCCTGGACGATCGTAGAACACCTGCCATGAAGTGCATGAACCAGACCACACAGGCTGTGAGTAACCGAGTACTGGGTCCCTTACCTACATTAATTTCTTCAACCATGCAATTTTAACTACTGGTAAAAATTCTTGGTGTTACATATCCTGGGCTGCTCTCTCATTGGCAGAACATTTCGCCGAAGACGATGTACGACATGCTTTCTACCAAACCGGTGTTAAACAAGGTGAGCCATTTCCCTCACGCTGTAGCTGTTCAGTGTTTTGACAGTGGCTGAATAAGCACTTTTTCCACCCTGAATTCAGCTGACAACATACACCACACTGATGGAAGTGTCTACGGGTAAATTGGAGTCGTACATCCGCAACTGTCCAGACCCTTGCATGCCTTGGTGACCCTGCATATATCTCAGCCTCATCGGTATTGTCAAGAGAGGCTGTGAGAGACGACTTGTATCGATTTCAGTGCAAGTAGAGCAGAGCGGCGTTATCAACCAGACACGCCTTCACAATGATGTCACTTGTTTTCGAAACAAAGTTACGTTTTGAAATTAACGATGAGTCAAAGGTGAAGTCAGTCATGTGTGCAGACATCAAGACTAAAAGATTTCCAATTATTGACGTGGCCTTAAATGACAAATGGCTTCCACAGACACATTCCTGTGTGTAAGCAATGTGAAATCAACTGTTCATGAGCTGTTTTTACAAGTTGGAAGAGGGATCTTTAAAGCGATTAATCTCCTGCACATGTAATTTTTGGATGCACACAGCACTTTTTTTTGTTTTGATTTTGTCATAGGGATGTCATCACCATGTTCATGCTGATAAAGTGCTTCCAACACAGATGATACCTGTTTCTTCATTTTGTGTGGTCTTTGAAATATCAATATGCGACTGTTGAAGCAGTTACTTCAATATACACAGAAACACCACAGATTGATCCTGATCTATTAAAGACTGGATGACGTGTTGTGCACAATAAATAGGTAAACCATTATCATATATTCAAAGTTTTTATTATTTAAAGCTTAATTACTAATGTCAACACATTAATAACGTGAAAATCAAGTAAGACTAATCATTAACAAAACGAAAAGAGGATATAACAATGTGTTTTGATTAGGAAGCAAATTGAGCACTGAGCCCAAATAAACAATTTAGAAGCAAACTAGTGTTTCACTCAAATCTCTGCAAGTCAGAATGCAGTGCAGAGAATAGATGCGCTATACAACAGTAAGGCCAAATTAATAAAGACTCAAAGAAATAATCACTACAACATTCCAAAACAAAAGCCATGACTGAAATGGCTCGACACTTTCCAAACCAGATTACACAACTCTAAAATAGCAGCAACGCCTTAACCTGACCCCCCAAAACCAAAATCACACAATACTTGCAAATTTAAGATCAACAATCAGACCTAGAACAGATGTAAAAGTGCAGGAATCATGTTCCTCAAACCATCTGATGGTGGTAATTCTTCACATTCAAGACACATCACCGCTCTCTAAAAAGTAAGAAGACTGTTATTACTTTTTGCATATATAACACAGCTTAACAGGTGGATATACACAAGACTGTCAGCAGAGACTAATGTAAGAACAGCACAACTCTGAAACATAACTGTGTGGTGTATCTTCTATCTGTTATCCGTACCGGGTTCTTTGAGTGCCTCTGCATTACCAACCAGCCCACTCAGACATTCCGTGTTCCCACTGAGGATCTCTGCAGACAGAGAGTTGTTCTGCTGTTCCTCCACAATTCTTTTTTGAAGCTCCTCCTGATGTGATGGAAGACACAGATCAATTAAACAATTTTGACCAGGAGGACGAGTGCCTCAGAGCAAAATACTTGTGTAGTTCACACCTCACACATAACGGTCAGCTGTAAAGGCAAGTCTTCCACTTTCACAAAGTCCTCCTCATCAGATTTCTGGCTGGTGTTACAGGAGCCCATCTCCTGCATCAGGAACAATGACACAAGTCAATGCAATAGTTGTTTAATTAGCACAAGGGATCCAAACAATCTGAAACCTTTGTACTGTATGAAAAGCAATCTGCAAGGATGCTTTTGCACTACTGACAGCTTCAGGACATCACTTTTCTGACAGTGAATTGAAGTATAATGAGTTTAACACAGTAAGAATCTGAATCCTCCTGATACAAATGCCAATAATCATGGGGGGGACTTGCAGGAATTTCTATTTTGACCATTTGTTTCACATTGCAATGCTGGACTCTCCAAACTTGCAATAAAATCCAGACAGTAGTAGGTGATTTTGAGAGTAAGACCTTCAAAATCACCACAAATCTTAACTTAACATGATTTACCTGTACATGAGTACACAATTCCTGAACTGATTTTCAGCTAAACTTACATCCACGTTAATCATGACGGGTGACTCTGTGTCAGGGCTGCTTGTGTTGGCTGAATCCTTGTGAACAACTTTACAATGGAGGTCTGTGGCAGCAGCAGTTGCGGAGGCTGCTGCAGCAGCAGAAGCAGTTGCGGAGGCTGTGGAGGCAACAGCGTCAGGAGCTCCACCTTTGCTCCCCTCTTCAGTGTTCTCACCCTCAGTCACAGGACGTTCCTCTTCTGTGGAATCTTGATTCTCGACTGACTTTTTGGTGTCTGGTGGTATGAAAATAGAAAAGCAGAAATGTTTGGAACTGGTGCAGAGAGAAAACTAGGCACGGGACTCCTTATGTTACCAGAGGCGGAGACTGAGAGTACTACTGACCATCAGTGTCTGAACACTGTGCTTCCGCTGTCTCAATTCCCCCGCCAGTTGCGTCCTGAAACATGATTTATCGTCATCGACTGAAAACAACATACGAAAAACTGTGGCTGACTTGCCGATTGTGCCACCCTGACCTGTTGCTCCAGTGGTCTTCCTGCCGTGACCTGTAAAGACGTTTGGACGTCTATGGGCCCCGCCTCAAAATCCTCCATTTCCTCTACCTCGTTTTCATCCTCACCACTGCCATAGCTGGTGAGTGCCTGAGTCTCTGCTTTGGAAAGACCTGAACCAGGCCAAGTTATGTTATGAGTCTAACTGTTTTTGCAGCCATTCGTAATAAAACAAAATTGCTATATTATTTAATCAAACCAACTCATAGGATTCGATTTGTACTTCAAACATCCACTCACTGATTGAAAGAGGCATTACTTGTCCACCCTCTTCTTCCTCGTCCTCATCTTCCTCCTCAACATCTGACGCTGCTGCACTCTCATTGTTCATCACCTGGGTTTGAATGTAAGGCTGCTCTATGGCGCAGGCACCATCTGGTTCAGTCTCATCACGGTCCTGGAAGTAAAAACCTTGACTTCTAGTACCAATTGCTAACCAAAAATGACCACGTAGTGATGGTTAGTGGTCATACAACGTCACTCACCTTATCTTCATCCCTGTATGATGGAGCAACTGTGACATCTGTGGCTGTAGGAATCTCCTGAGCATATATGAAAAACAACAAAACAGTGAGTGTCACTCAGCTTAACGTGTCATTTTTGTACAGCAAGCACACTGAGGAGAGACAAGAGGCACCTGTGTTCCCACTACGGCCTTGTTGGCTTGTTGCTCTGCTTTCTTCTTGCTCTTCTGCTTGGCTCCTGTAGCGATGCTGCTGTTGTTGTCCAAGTCCTGCATGAGCTTGAAGAAGGCCAACTCATTGAATAGGATTTCAGAGATCTCCACAAGAAGGTCTTCCCCACAGTCCTTCAGAGTGTGTCCAACAAATTTGCTGAGAGAATCCTGACAGATAAAAGTAGGTCAGAATCAGAGCTGTGCTGTTTGTTTGAGCTGCTCAACCTGCACTGTCGATGATGGGGCCGGGCTCGGGTCATACCTGCAGTATACCTCCGAGCTGTCTGTGGAAAAAGTGCACAAACTCCTTGCTCTCATCGTTCTGCTGGGTGAGGGTGAGAACCATGCGCCGCACCGACGCCAGCAGCTGATGGGAGCACACCTCGTCCATGTTCACCTGATAACAGCAAACACTCTCATCTGCATGTGTTTTCGTCTTACTTGCAACAACTGAAATCTGTGTTTTTGAGTTGTTAGCTCTATGCTAGCTCCAATATGTGTCATTTGCTCCTGTGTAGGTACCTTGAGGAAAGGAATGACCTCAGTCATGATGGCCTTAATTTGACGATCCAGCTGCTGGGTATCAATCTGGGGATGGCGTATGTCAACAGCTGCACCTCCTGAACCAACACAATCAACTCAATTTATTCTCACAGCTAATGTTGACCAAACCATTAAGGGATAAGGTAGTGAGTGAAGAGTTGGATAAAGGTCAGTACAGACAGATATGATCATGCACGGCGAAGAGGCCTAGTACCTTCTACAGGCAGAGCAGCCTTAACAGGAGGACGTTCGGCATTTGAGGCTTCTGATGCACCTGTGCCCACAGGGTTAAAGTCAGCTTTAAGCTTCATGCACTCATATTCCTTAATCCTGGCCAGAGCTTTGTCTAAATGAATCACTGTGTTGCCTATTGGATCAAAACAGACAGAAGAGCACCGCCCAAGGTCAAAGGAAGACAGAATGGGGGGAGGGAAAGACAAGAAACTTAATGATTGGAGTGCTATTAACACGCCTGTGACCACTTTTACACAATGGGATCAAGATGAATGTGACTCTAGTCACTAGTCAAAATCCCTCAAAGAGCTCTAATAAATGCATTATTTGATGACTTTTCCATTGAACTCTGGAGCGTCACTCGTGAGCTTGGCCATTTTCTCATGATCCCATGGTGTAGAAGGGTTTTGTTTACCACAGCAAGCCCCAAACTACCTTTTTAAGACTACAATTTTTTGATTTGGTTTAGTTAGAAGCAAAAGGGATAGCATTAGGGCGGCGTGCTTAGAGGTAAACACATTTTAAAGGTCACTCTCTAATCATTTATGTCTAGTTATGTGGTATGCGTTCGAAAATATACCAAGGTCATCACTGGCAAAAGGCTCCAGGTTGGATGATGTAGACATAGTGCTGTCATCCAAGGATTCCATCTCTTCACCGTTTCTTGTCGTGCCTCGTTTGTGCCTCAAATTCTTCTCCAGCACTTCCTGAAAAATGTGGGCATTGCTTTATTATGCACTCATCCTTGCTTTTCTATGCAGAGAACAATTTTGCCCTGAATTATCTAGAGAGGCACAAAATGACTGGCTTCCACTTGCAACGTGAGGACCTGACGTGCAGAATTTCAAAAGAAGAGGAAATCAACGGAGTATATCAACAAGAGATAGTGTGGTACCCTGCACAATCGCCGGACATTTCATCTATCTTTCCTGAACAAAGGTATTATTTAGAGAGACAAAGGCCTAGCTTCCAATTAGCAGAACCCTGGGGACCTTGGCAGGGTGCAAAGAACGTGTCTGATCTGGCAAACAAGGCTGAGCAAGAAGGGCCATTTCTCACTGATAGACCTTTGAAGCTCTGCCGACAATGCAGTGCCAAAGACAATAAAGACAGGGGAGGAACACATTTAATGGGTGGAAAATGGAAGACAAGGGAGAGTGAAAAAGATAAAGTAGGAGAGGACAGAAGGGGACAAGCCTGACGCTGGATCTGGAGAAAGATGAATTGAGAGGTGAATTAGAGAGCAAATACGAGTGATAGACTGCGGAGGGTGTAACAGCAGAGAGCGGAGAAATTCTTGGGGAGGATGGGGGTGAGAGAGGGTGATCTGTTGGGCTCAGATGATTTCTTACTGCATCACTGGTTGCCAGACTTTCACTGGGTGTGAGCTCAGATTGAGAGCCTGCCGTCCACGCTGGGGGTCCCAGGGGTGGAAGCCGATCCTCAGCCGCGCTCTTCTCAGCCAGATACCTAGTCACTATGTCCTAGAGGAAGAGCCACGATTCATTAGAATTCTTACAGTACAGGCCGTTGACATATCAAGATTATTGACGCGAAGCATTATAGATCTGCTGAGACTCTGAATCAAGCCAGCCGCATCTTGTACAGTACCAGTACATGTGCATGTACCTGCAGGGAGTACAGTGCCCTCTGCCGCAGGTAGTCCGTGTCAAGCAGCTGCAGCTCGTGAAAGAGCTCGATGAGAAAGTGGGGCCTGGACTCATTCTGGGATATCAAAGTTGCCACTTCAGAGTAAATGGTCTCCCTGAGGGCCTCAAAAAGTGAGAAATCGCTGCTGGCATCTGTGGATTCAGATTTACAAGACTGTGGTTGGGCTGGATCCACAATTTTGAAGCAACTTGAGCACTACTGAAGACAAAGAACTCCAACCAAAATTAATCTTTGGGTATGAGAGCTCATGCTCATGCCAACAAGCTCATGCAAATGATACACATATGGACATGTGAGAAAACTGAAGCATGTACAGCTGCGGTACTTTTACCTGGTGCTTCTGTGCATGCAATTCTGTTAGAGAGGAAGGGTGTCCTCCATGCATAGGCTGTGAGTGAGATAAGTTACAGTGACAACAAAAGAAAATGGATCCAGAATTCAAAAAACACGACAGTAACAAATGGGCAAACCAAAACCAATGAAAGAAACATAAAACAACTAAATGAAAAACAAACTTCTAACAGATGCAAAAGGCTTGTTTAATATGTATGCATATGGTGTTGAGCGGCAGGTGTGTATGATTGCACCTGAGGAGAGGTCGTTTCGCTTGCTTGCATTGTGCGTTTTGCTGTCCAATTTCTCTTGCGTTAGTTTGTCGAGCAGACTCTGGTTCTGGTCCCGCTGACGAGACTGGACTGCCCTCTCCTGGGCAAAATCTGCAGTGCTGCTAACGCTGTCACTGTCCTGGCCTCCAGGGGCATAGAGGAGAGAATAACAGATCAATATTCTTTGTGTGTGGCGTATGATGATGATTGGAGTGAATAAAAGTACTGAAGAAATTGCTCATTTTCATTCTTTCACCTATTAAATAAAGGAATTAATGCAAACTGATAAATTACTGATGACAATTTTCTCTGGTAAATCCGTTGATCTGAGAACATCCCTCCCCAACCATACTGCATGTCTCCACCAATTCCATTTCACTACCTTCATCATTTCTGTTGCGCCCTTTGCTCCGCCTACGACGAGTTTTGGAGGTTGGCGTTTTGCTTCGAGAGGCCAAATTAGCCTGGGCTGAGGCTTTTCGGCCAGCCCTGAAAGTCTTTGTGACTGTTGTGGGGTCAACGGGATCGGGCATGCTACTGAGGCTTTCCTGGGAGTCCTGCTCAACATCTTGGTGTCTTGAGTGGGGCTGCGCCAGAGTTGGTGAAGCAGAGGACGGTGCACCGTGCTCTGTGTTGGACGAATGACGCTGGGTGCTATTCATGTACGAGGTGTTCATCCAGCCAGCAGCCCTAAAAGGGTTATACAGGAAACTTAATGTATGGACTGAGATGCTGCAATAAATATAAATGATCTTT
Organism: Carapus acus; assembly: GCA_900312935.1. Lineage (NCBI taxonomy): Eukaryota > Metazoa > Chordata > Actinopteri > Ophidiiformes > Carapidae > Carapus > Carapus acus. The sequence goes on from OMPJ01009934.1 coordinate 33,826, forward strand.
TGCAACGACATAGATCATTTTCCATACCCTCTCTCTGTAGCATGGTTAAGAGGCGAGTGTTGGACAGGAGGAGGGAAACTCATGTATTCTGTTCTGACAGACGTGTTGGGGTCTGTCTGTTGCTTCTGGTGTTCAGGGCTTTCCTGACCGACTGCACTCTGAGGGAAATGACCCATGGCCGTGGGAAAGAACGGATACAGGTTCAAGGCTGCAAAGAGAAAATTGTTGGAGTCAATTAATTGCCCAGATAACTCGAGGCATAAATTAGTACGACTCTCCTCCTGGCTTTAACGTTGAACTTCATCATTTTGTTCTTCAAAAATTCACAGATATTGGTTTTCTAACACCATCATTGATTAACTAATACATTTTGTGGACACATCTGTCCAAAATAGGATTGCAGGGGTCTTCTGGAGCCTTGCAGTCATCATCATTTACAAAAAAAAAAAAAAATCTACAAATTTGAAATAAGACACATGGGGAAATTGCTAAAACAATAATGCAACACCTTTTATCAAAGCATCGATAGTTTGGCATCAGATTTCAAAACTATTCCTTGTAACTGGGGACAACAAACTTAAATATTGATATCTAAGTGACTATTGGAACATTGCAGCACTAACTACTTGTGGTACTTGTTGAAAATTTACACCTAAAATAACATATCATGCTTATTAGTTGGTGTGATGACTGTCTAGAGTTGTTGCTTGTGTCTCAATTCTTATCAATTTCACTCCTCATATACATAGCTAGCTGCTTTGTGAAGGCCAGTGAATAAACAAGTCATACTTGAAGGGAGTGGGGATAAGGCAGCGGTAGACATGTTGTTGGCTGACGGAAGGACAGTTGGTCCATAGGGTACAAAGAGACCTGGAGAGACTGCAGGATGCACATTGGATTGGTCTTGGTTGCGTTCCTGCCAACCCGCTTTTAAAGAGGAGGAGGCTGGAGCCTGCTGCTGCTGTTGCTGCTGGCGAAGTAGCTCATTCAGGACTTGCTTTAATCTGGAGAAAGTTTAACAGAGTGACAGAAAATATGAATAAATGAAAATGGAACCCTCAGGAACATCAACAACATATACATAGGTATCCAGTGGCTTCCACCTTTGCACATTGGTTTGTTGCCATGCAAGTTGGGTATAACACTGGTTGAGCTGGTGCATCACCAAATGGACCTGAGGTGATGAGATGTTGTTCGGTAACACGCTGTATTGTCCTGTTAGCAAGGTTTGCAACATATATGACAATGTCTGTGGAGGAAGTTGAGAGATAAATGAGATTTCTTTACACGGCAATTTCTTCATTGTGTGCATATGTTGAGTGAGCTGACCTGTTGGTCCTGTAGAAGTGTCTGACACATGCTAGTGCTGAAATCTAGCTGTCTCTGTAGCTGAGTGACCTGCTCTTGCCAGTGGGATGAGCCCTCGGCAAATGAGCGCTCCGAGGCCCAGCATAGATTCTCCTGGCGTCGAGTACTCCCTGGTTGGCTACCAGACTGGTTGAAAGTCCTAGAATTCTCCTGCTGCTGTTTAAGGTTAGGTTTAGTGTGAACATCATCCCCCTCTCCTGAGAAGGCCAACGGAGGCTTCAGGTTGCTGTTGACAATATAGAGTTGACTGTAATTTCAGAGGTTTTCAATGCCAAGACAACTCAGTCATGCAGTCTCACCATCCTTGATTCTTCCTGTTGCTAGAGGCAAGGTGGTTGTGACCGGTCAAATAGATGTCAGCATCATCAGAACTGCTCTCTGAACATTCTTCCTGTTCCTCCTCTTGTTCATCCTCCTCTTCCTCCTCCTCCACTGGCAGCTCTGAGCGATAGCTGTCATCATCATCAAGATTGCAAGGAGTGGAGCCCCAGGTGGCCATTGTCCTGTTACCAAACGACAATGGTGCACACTTAGTATTAAAATGTAACTTTTTGTACTAAGTTCAATGTACTTTCGTATTTTTTAAGGTTTAAGGCAAATTGAACTTTAAAAACAGTTAACTAGAACGATGTCCATAAAAATGATCATTAAAATTATGTTTACAGTGTAAAACCCATCTTATGCTTGGAGGGGATTTATGGCCAACACAATCTTACCTCTCCCAGTCTAACAAAGTTGACCAAATCAACTTGGATTTCTTCAGAAAACCTGACACTAGCTCTTTTTCCAAGTTTTAAAAGCTACAAAGCAAAGTAATGTTGAGCTTCCAAAGCAACAGTGTCCTCATTAGTTTCCTCATACCTTTCATCTCTACTGAGAACCTGTGAGGGAGTAGCACCACCTTCTGGATCCTCAGGCCTGTGAGCAGAGTCATTGAAACCACTTCTCCTCTGATGTTCAGCCATCAAACACTCAAGGTGCTTTCGACGCTGGCGTAGTTCTTCTCTCAGTATCTGATGGCGACGCATCTCTGACCAGAGCTGCTGTGAGATCATATGTTGGGCCGAGTAGATGGTTATACCCAGACACATGCATTGTTTTCTTACCGAATCTAGAGCTCTTTGGGTGTGTGAGCTGCAGTGTATTACCTCGTTGTCTGGTACTGAAGTAGCAGTTTCTGGAGGCGTGGGCTTGAGCATAGTGGGGTTGGTTTTCCGTCCAGAAGCATGGACACTTGCTGGAGAAGTAGCTGAATGCTCCCTTAGTGAGCCCTGCTGGCTAACTGTGCTGGACACAGATGACTGAAAAAAAACAATGGGAAGAAGGTGAAGAAGGAAATAAAAAATTTAAGTGGATGATTACATGTATGCGCACATTTGCACAAAAAGATAACACTGGGTGACAAAAAGAATAAATAAATGGAAAATAGTCTATGTTTTTTCAAATGAATTAGGACCATTTTGCACTGCTGAATCCAAAAATGACATCCATCAGGGCAGGTCTCTGTGCCAATTTTACTTGGAAAAATCCAATCTTCTGACGAAACTGATGACATTCTTTTGATATTATTAGTTGATTTTTGTTAATACATCTCAAAAAAAGGTTTGAGGGGAAAATATCTTTTTCAAACAACGTATTAATCAAATGGAGGAATTCTACTAGATATCCTAAATCAGGTAAAACAAACATAAATTTGTTGTTGACCGGTGTAATCTACTAAATATGTCAATTTACTGAAATACATGGAAAAAAATTATCCTAAATTGTGTCATACTTTCATGAAGAGATGGTAATATATTGTGTAGGCCTGAGAGACAGGGGATCTATTACACCAAAATTAAAATTGAGGTGCATGTGCATTAAGGAAAACTACCTGGAGGTCTGGGCATGCCCACTGGAGATCATGGATTTTGCCCTGGATTTCCATCAGCCTTTGGCGCTCTTCATGGAGCTGCTTCAGCTCCTCCTTGTGCTGACGCAACTTCTCTTCATATAATTCCTCCCTAGTGTGCAGTATGTGCAGCATAAATCGCATTAGAAAGACAGGATATGTCCTACTCAAAACAGACATTGCATGACATCTGTTTGCAGTTATTCACGCACCTGGCCTTGCTGGAGAGACAGAGGTCTCTTGAATTCCGGTTAGCCCCCAGTGGTCCAACCATGGCAGCTCTGGTATTATTTGGCTGTTCATGTAAAGCTTCATCCTCATTTGCTGTTGTGCCATCTGTATCATCGCTCTGCATTTAAACAAGACAACTTATATGAGATCCTCAGGCAATTCAGCAAAGCAAAAGATGGAAGATAGCACTGATCAACCTGAAGCACTGCTATTGCTATTATCCTTGAGTATAGAGGGGTCATTATTTCTGTCTCAGTGGTTCATGCCAGGACTTTCCATGCCATCACATGTTGCTAGCATGTGTTTTCTTGTGGGGTGAATGCAGAGGTCGAATGTGGACATGCAAATACAAGAATAGCCATCATTAATTAATTCAGAGAGTGTTCCTCACATCACCATGTGACAACCAATGCGGGGGTAATGGCAACACTTTTTTTTCTTAAAATATAAATTGTGCAGAACAGGGCTAAAACCTCACACTGTGCAGCTGCTTATGGATTTCAAACTGAGATAAGCATCTCTGGCCAACAATGAACAAAGAAAACAAAATCTTCCTTCTCCTCTTAATGCCCCATTAATAAAATTGTTACTCAACAGGTACTTAGTCCCATGATATTATACATACGAATATTCTCTATCTGGTGGCTATACTCCTCACCTGAACCATGGCTACCAGCTCTTGCAGCTGCCGCAGTTTCTGCTTGGCTGTCTGTCGTTGAACCCTCTCAGCAAAATCTGCGTCATTGACCAGACTGCTCCTTCTGCTGGAGTCAGAAGCCTCACTTTCCCGCACAGCAGCATGGGCTCCTTCTACATTATTGAAATCATCATCATTAACCTCCTCATCTTCATTGTCATCCTTGGCCTGATTGTAGGGCCCATCTCTGTTAAACTGGCATTCTGAAATTCAGGAAAGGGGAGGAAAAAATACAAAAAAATGTTCAATAAGTTCTTCTGTAATTTCTAATGAATCTGTCTAAAACTGTACATCAGCCTCTCAATACCCCAGCCCCATTATGTTTTTATTTCAAAATCGCTTGTGGACCTTATTTTGCATGTAATATCTGGTTAAGCAATGCAATACATTTCGCTCAAACTTCAATGAGAAGTTTCACTACATCAAGATGAGACACCAGTGAGATGTTCCGTTTTGTAAGTTTCAAGTTTCAAGAGCTGGGGTCTGTGTTTGTTGTGCGTGTGTGTGTATGAGTGTGTGTGTGTGTGTAAGATTATACCTATAGCTGAGGGGATGTTGAGGCTGCGTAGGTTGACAGCTGAGCGGTTGTTGATCTCACATTCTGTGTTCAATTGGCCCTCCCTGTTGTTGGCACTCCTGACACTACGGCCATTAGTCAATCGGTTTAAGTCTGTCCAGTTGCCACTGTGCTGCGGGTTTCTGAACAAATAGCAAGCAGAACTGTGTAAGCGTTGCCAGAAAGAGAAATATCTTGCAGTGCAATGTGGCTTGTCGTGCTTATTCTGAGCATGTACTGAAATCGATATTTGTATCAACAAGAACTTCAGGCTGTGTCTGCAGACTGAGGAAAAAAAATTCATTATTTCAAGTTTACAATGCATCAATCATGACCTCCTACAGTCAAATCATCCACAGCAATTAATCATACATCTGTAATATCTGATCTTTCAAAAATGTGCTTGTACGCTTTCACCCAGTAACAGAGAAGTTGCATGATAAATTGATATATTGTTTTCCAATTCCAAAACACCAAAAGGCAATTGATCTTGTTGGCCTCTTGTTGACAAAACACTAACATTTTGTCTCGAAAGGGAATTTGTTTATAATGTTAATCTAATCAACTGATTCCATGTATTGCTAACTTGTGGTTTGCAACACCAACGCTAGTCTTAAGAAACAGCATCATTGTCGGTTTGTGACGGAAAGCTCGACTGACCAGTGATGTGTGTTTGTAAACCAACCTTATGTTAGTTACGGGCTGACGACTCTCTTGCTCTGAATCCAGAATACTCTCAAATATTGAACCATCTTCTGTCTCATCGTCCTCCTCATCGTCCTTCACATTCTCATTGACTGCATCCACAATCATGTCAGAGGACTGCTCATAGTATTGCACAAATTCCCGCAGCTCATTCAGACGTTTGTGGACTTCCTTGAGTTTTCTAATAAGAGGGAGAGTGTTTGAAAGGTAAACATATGAATGGACTTTCCTGTGTGATAACTGAACAACATTTTTACTACATCATCATCTACACACAACGCAACCTCTATTTTACCTGAGTTTGTCTAAGGAATTTGAGCTCTCATGGTGTTGCGGCAGACAGGGACGGAAGGAGGTGGACGCTGAGGCCCCATTAGAGCAGATAGGAGGGGCACAATCTGATGATCCCCTCACACTCAGACTGCACTGTGTGGATGTGCTACGACCTAATGAAAACACCAAGTTGTTCAATATACAAGCTTTTGTGGAGGTGGGTAGCATGGGGGTAGCATCAGATATTGAAAATAAATAGCCAGGTGAAGAAAAGTCCTTACAAGAGTTATTGTTGAGTGTTTGGTCTCTGAGTGAATGCAACTCTTGTAGGATCTTGTCCATGGTGTGCTTCTTGTCTTGCAGTTCTTGCAGTTTGGTGAGCTTGATGCTGGCAGTTGATGTTCCTGTGTCTAGGCCAGCATGGGGGCCAGAGGCAGAGTGAAGAACAGGTCTGTGTTGAGGGGGACCAACAGGAGGGGGACCCCTAAATCTGCCCACCTCTCTTGAGAGAGAAAGACTCTCTGCCTGGCGCCGATTATCTGGGACAGATTTGGTCTGGGCACACAGAAAAATAGATGACATTCCTCACATTGTAGCTGACTGAAACTTAAAAGAAAACAGCATATTGCTACGACCTGTTAATATTACTGTAATATGAAAAGTTTACTTGTAATAAGTTAAGAAGGTAAGAGCTTTACACCTTGGTAAAAATGGGTAATTGCCATTACTGGAGCGGTAATGAGAATTCCTTTTATTATTTTCATGTGCTAAAATACTCCATGACTTTCTACGATACTTAAATACAGTTTACGGTCAACTTTGTATCTGAGGTGAGCATTACCTGCGAGTCATGAAGTTGATTGTGGAAGCGCTGGATAAGATCATTCAACTCATCATTCAGCTCTGATGTGAGGCTCAGTCCTGACACACTGCCTGTGGTTTCTGTAACAACTGAAAAATGCAAATTGTACAACACAGTTGTTTTTTTTGTGTGTGACAGAAAACGCAATGACTCACTAGGAAGTTGTGAATAATAAATTGGGCAACGACATCTATGATCTACAAAATATTTTTAGTTTGAAAGAAGTCCTAAGCGGGGTGCCATCTTTTTTTCTAGATTTATTTCAACAGTCTTCTCTGGTAATAAAAAGTTGTTTGAGTGAATGTTGTGAATTTGTGTAATACTTAACAGAAGTACTTCAGATTATGTGTAAATGCCTGTGGCTGACAGTGTCTCACCGGTATCCTCAATCACAGCAAGTGCCTGTTCTGCACTCTGCTGCATAGCCAGTAATGCTTCCTGCCTGCCCTGCAGCACCCGGAGCTGTTCCTGCTGCTCCAGCATCTTTTTCAGCAACTCATGTTGCTTCCGCAAGTTCTCTAACTCTTCCTTCTGGTCACTATGCAGAGCCTCGGGATGCCCACCCTGCACAATGTACAAACAATCAATCATGGGCAATGGGAAAACTATTGCACTTCTACCAGGACAAGGCTGGACAAATTACTGTATCTCCATAATGAAAGCAAGGCGGCAAAATGATATGACATTCAGACAGAGGTTTAAACTGTCTGCAATGACCCAAAAAAACTAATAACCATGCAATGACAAGTTTGCTATCTGAAAGAAGTTGAAGTGAAGTGTGCAAATTGCCTTTAATTTAACATAGACTTTGTATGCAGTACTTTTGTGCACTGAGTTTATCATTTGGTGTATTTCATATACAGTAGCTTTATTTGATGGGAAATGTCCAGGAGCACCACCACTCTCAAATGAACCTTGCTTATCACATGACAGAGAAGATCAACTCGAGAAGATGAGGTTGAAACACAAACTTCAATATTATGGGTTGTGGTCTCTGCCAAGGACCCTGAGCCGATTGCAGAGTCCAAAGTCCCAACATTGTCATCTTCATTCTCCCGTGCCTGTAAAAATAGTTCAAGAGGGCAAATGGTTAAATATGATTCAATTAATTAGCTATCAAGTAAATGTTTCTTTGCTCTTTGCCCTCTCTATTAGAAGATGGCAAACATTGGTGGGTCATTTCTGAGGCATACTGCCATCAAAAGAAAGGACAGTGAGGCATCCCAAAGCTCAAGAAGGTAGCAAACTATGTACTGTTTTCATCATTAGCCCATGTACAAATCAAACAGAGTTTGAATGGACAACAGACAACCATTAAGATACAGTAAAACCAAAATACAGAGAAAAGTGGCATTAATACGCAAGTTAAAAATGCAAATATTCACTTGCCTTTGTATAACAGTCCCATAGAAATGTATAGAAGATTCAGTGCAAAAGCCATAATAGTCTGACTTTAGCGGACTCACCAACATTTTCTGCAGGTAACGAAAATAGGACCTCTCTTGCTCTTTAAGATGGTTGATGAGATGGGAAAGACGCTCCACATTGGTTGGCACATCATTCTTCTCCACCAGGTCATCCCTCATAGAGCTGACCTTACTGATGTACTCCCGGATCTGCACCAACTTACTTACAACCTGAGACCATAGCAGAGAGACGTGGTTGGTATGACGAATTAACAGAAAATCAGCTGTGTAAGTGAAGAAAGCGCAGTGCAAAATGGAAAGAAAACCATGTGGGGAGCTGCAAGAGTACATTGGAATCGGTCTAACGGGAGCAGAGAGAGGATTGGGCACCAGAATCACGGGGCACCAAGGGTGGCATATTTATAAGTTGCCCTATATACAGCCGAGTTGCAACTGCGAAAGATTTTGCTCGCTTTTATCCTTGCTCCAGTTTCCCATCCCTGACTGCAACAATGATATATGTGTTTAACCAAACACTTTTAACTTTGAACTAAAGTGATGATGATGGGATGCTAAATAAAAAAATTCTAACATCATATGCACAGTTTGAAACAAACATATATTTGACTAGGTGTCACACAACGTAAAACTGGTGACTAAAATTGCAAACGCAGAGAGGATGTAAAATTCTTCTGGTATTGTCATTATGAACACATAATATCGACAAGTTCCATCTGTTATGTACAAAGCAATTAAACTGCTTCTTCTTTCGGCTGCACCGTTCCAGAGTCGTGGAGTCATCCTTCTCTACCTCTTGTGCTGAAAATATGACTCATAAATTCAGCCTCATTTATCTATTGATTTATTTTAAAGCTCAAATACGGATGCGATTGAAGGGCTAAAATCGTGCAGTGACGACATGGAAGAAAAAAACTGAGGTACAATCCTTACCTGGCTGCTATCAATGCTAGTCTCTCCTCTCCCTAAATCTCTGAGAGAATACTGGCCCCTGTCAGATGCACCATGAGTAAGCCTTGGAGATTCCTTTGTTGTAACGTAGGATGCTGTTCCCCTTAACCCTGGGATCTGCTTCTTAACCTCCTTGGTTACAGCTGGCGTGGCCGGAGCAGAGGAAGCAGAGGCATGCAGCTCCTTGCTTTTGTTTGTATTCACATGCAGGGGTAGGAAGTTGTAGGGCTTCTTGTTTTCTCCTAGCTGCCGCTGGTTGTTGGCAGCGGTGACACGTCCCTGGGAATCACTACCGATGCTCCTCTGGTGGTAAGGGAGGACACAGCAGGCAGACAGAGATATTAGCTGATCTGATGATCATTATGTTGCCGCATACAGAAAGGCCAAACCATGTTACTGTAGTCAAAGCAAAATCTTTTTAGTGTTTTGTCCTCTTTTCAAGTGCAAAGGCCCCTTGACCTACAGGAGGGGGAGATAGCAAATGCCTTTGGAGGTTATCAATTGTAAATTAACCATCCTGCATAATCTGTCCCGCAGCGATGATCACCATTTTGTAAATTACATTATCAGCATTAAAGTATGCTGTTCAGCCACAAAAGTCAATACAGGGTTAAAACAAGTCAATCTAACAGTACAACCTGTCCTAAAATAATATAGGTGAAACGCAGAGAGAAAATTTTCCAACATATACTGATTATGTGTGACATGTCACTGAGATAAAACTCAACCGCATCAGTGGCCATCAATCTTATTAAACCAATGAAAATGATGTGGCAAATCTCACAGCCATCTAATGAGAACTTCTTCTTCTTCCTCGTCTTGCTGTAGGGACACCCTTCAACTAAGTGTCATTCTCTGCGGAGGCAGTCGCACACATGCTGCCTGAGGCATCGGTGTATCCCTCGCAAACAAATTGACAGCTCCCTGAAATGGGCGGGGCTCCGCTAAGGACTTCTTCGTAACTGCTGCTTCTATGGCCTGTCAATTGAGCTCAGCAGCATTGTGACTGCAATCACGATGTCAGCTAAGCGCCCGGGACACAGGGTAATTGAGGATACAAAAACGGGCGCAAAGCAGTCTAGAAAACACATGCACGGAGAACGTCTTGCACGGAGAACAAGCAGTGGAGAGCACGAACAACAGTTAGCAACGCTGGGCTACGTTAAATGAGTATCTGACGCCACTATGGTTACCTTGCTAGCCGCCCGAAGCTGGCGCGGAGTGAGCGAAGGATGGCGTCATTTTATCCGATCAACAGTAGCTACAAGGGAACAACACCCTCTGACATGCACTCAAAAACAGCGCGATGAAATGTTGACAACTAATTTAAAAAATATTAGCAGCTATTCACCGGACCATGTGCTTGGCATGTGGAGGGTAATTAACATGGGAGAACTTGCATGCCCGAAACTATGTACTTTCTACTGCCTCAATTAATTTTTGCTGGTGGACGAGAGGTAGACCAAAAGAGCAGAATGACCATGACCAATAGCAAATGCAACCTAAGGCCTGACAGTTTCGTCTTGTTTCTTTTTTGATTTGTTTGCGACGTGGTTGCTCCTCGTGACCAATAAAAAGTATATAAAACAAGAAATCCAACATCTGCATTCAATCCATCTTCATTGCGAAGCAGCAGATGGCCACATTAGGGCTACTGGGAGGCAGTTGTGGATTCAGTGCCTTGCTTCAACATCTCTTCTGAGAGCTCTGCATCACAATTCTAGATGCTTGCCAGACTTTCCTCAGCTTGCCATGCCACTCGTTTAGTAACTGCTCACCTCATCCAGGTCTGTGAAATTGATCCTCTGACGCAGCTTGTCAAGCTCTGCCTGATCTGGCACAGACATCTGGGTAGTGTACTTCATATGCGGGAAGGAGTGAGGGGTGCGAGCCCTCTTTCGGCTGGCCCCTGGCGTGGACTCAGGAGATATATCATTGGTCAAACGGCTCTCCACCACCACAGCAGACAGCTTCTTCTTGTTCTTCTCAGAGGATCGGTTGGCTTTCTTAGGCTGTCCACCCCAGTCCTGATTCATTCACGAAAATCAGTGAGGATTATTTAATACTGGAGGGTTTTATATTTTAATATTTACATAAACGCTCATGTTTCAATGCAAACTGATCATAATGTTCAGCTTCTGGTTCTGTAAAAAATACAGCATTACATAATAAAATACTATGTGGCTTTGGTCTCCTGTTCCTCTCAATTACACTTGCAAGCAATTTTATCTGCAATGTCACATTTGAATAATACTGCAAGACATTTTCATGTCTTTGCATTTTGTCTCTCTCCAATGCATTTCCTCACAATTCAACCATGAATTAACCACAACTGCACATGAAATTTGATAGAGTATGTGTATACTGAAATATCATGTCCTACTGACAGATGTTGCTGCCATCATAAAACTGAATACCTTTTCTAAAGAATGTAATCATATTTGATTGAATATCGGTGTGTGAATGGTTCTATCTAGATCAGATGTGACCTATTTTATCACCAGCATATTCTATTAAGCAAAACGGTGTGCGATGACATTGAAAAATAGTAGATGAATAAGTTTAAAAAAACATCTTTTCCAATGTGAAATAGTCTTTTGTTAGGAAGTCTTTTGTTGACATTTTTGAACTTCTTAGCCAATTTACAACTGCCAACATGTTGATGGGAAAAATAATTCTGTATGTTAAAAGGATACCTACTGCATGTTAATTGGCAGCCCTCTTAGAATTAAGAAGTTCTTATGTCCTCTTAAAGTTTTACGCAACCTGACCTATGACCAAAGTTAAGTTGGGTTAAGTTAAGTTAGGTGAGGTGAGGTTAAGGTCAAATAATCTTGAGGACATTATTGATCAATAAAATCAAAGTGGTGTTGTTGGAATGAGTGATGCAAGCAGTAAAACTTGTAGAGCCTCTATAGACTCCATGTTGAACAACAAGTCAGAATCCAAGGTCTGACCAGCTCATACCATGTTATTGAGTCTATCCTCTAGGCTGCCGTTGGTAACAGTCCAGTTATGCAGCTCTTCTGTGCTGTCATCAAAAGGAGTGCCTCCTGTTGCCATGTCACCCGCTTGTAGCTTCCTCAAATTCACAACAAAACAAAGAACAGTCAGACGGCAGAGGCAAAAAAAAAAACATGGAATCATTACAATAGAAACGTGAAGGTAGACACTGTAGAACTAATGGATTCAGGAGTTCATCCTATTTCACAGGGAAGGTGTAGGTGCATGGCAAAATTTAATCAATCAATTGCATAACTCAGGTATTACAATGTGCATCTTGGCTAGTTTTCAATGCCTGATGGAGTAAAACATTTTTTGCCCTTTGATTTGCACATCTCACCTCGCACAACTAACTGACAAACGAGAGCATTTTTGGCCTCATTAGGTGTTACACTTCCATTACACGAGTGATGAGCTCCTGACAGACTACTCTACTATCACGTCAGTTATTTTGATTCTGTGGGGTTATGTCGATATTAATTAGTCCGTTAAGGACAGGAGCCGCTTCATTGTTTCTGTGGCCCGCTCTCATTCCCCGGGAAAAACACAATGAGTGTGGACATGGCTTCCAGCCAGGACCAGGTGTGATGAAGCTAAACCAAAACAAAGAATACCCAGTCACAGTAATGCTAGTCCCTCCTGTGAACGAGACTGTTAAGAGCTACGACTGGCATATTGACAAATAGTAAATCATTCAGTGTGTTCCAGCAAAACCTTGACTTCTTAGCGAATGATTTGAGAGGCTGGCGAAATGAGTGCTAGGTAGCTAACTATATCACCTCAGTATCGCTCCCTTCAGTAGTTTGTTGAGCGTTTGCATTCAGTACCGGGGTGACGAGGTTAGCCTAATACGCACGCTAGCTCACCGATAGTTACCACTGTGCTCAACAAAACATCCACGTAAATGCTGAGGCCAAATGACACGCTAGTTAGCTAAAGTCATTGCACTTAGCTAAAACAGACGCTTCATAGCGGTGTAAATATCAAAAGACAGGAGGGCGAAAAGACATCCCCAATACATTGCTACTGAAGAGTTGACAACTCTATGTAAAGCATAGTAGCTTAGCCTCTCCATTTATTAATTCAAATCGTGGAAAACAAAAAAAAAACACTTTTCATCTTAAACGATAAAAATGCATTATTACCACACAGAAGGAATCTGTAAGCAGCATCAAATGCGACACATATCCCTAGATTCCGTCACGGTTAGCGAATTTGTTGGTTTTAGGATGAAGTTATGTAGACGATAACGTCCGATGGATCCCTTAGGTGCCACAGGCAGGAATGCAGTTCGGTTTGCCAGTGACATCCTCCGTTCTGCAGGGGGCGTTACACATCTTTATCATATGACGACGGGAAGTGCATTGGCAGGCAGGAAGCACTGACTCGCCATAGTGTGCTGTTTATCTGTCGATTTGTCTGAATGTGCAAGAGACTGGAGTTCTAAACCGAGGAAAGCAATTTTCTGTGGAGCGTATTATCAACACTGACCTGAACGTCTTGGTGGATTTACATCCAACGTTTTATTATTTTCTACACATTTGGTATAACTGCGTCAATAGCCGCTAAGCTTCCTAGCTAACGCGAGTCGCTGCGTGACCTCCGCACCTAGCTCTCCGTGCGGCAACGCTCCTCATACCATACATTGATACTTGCCAAATATACACTGAACAATGGGGTCATCTAAGAAGCATAAGGAAAAGAGTCGTGACAAGGACAGCGAGGAGCGTCGTCGCGAACACAAGAAGAGCCGCCACAAGGAACGAGAGAGGGAAGCCTCAGATCGGGAAAGTGCCCGGGATAAAGACAAGCGAAAACGCTCCAGATCCCGAGAACGAAGCGGGCGTGAGAGTCGCAGCAAGACCGATAAGACTAACGGTGAGCCCCGAGTGAAAAAAGAAAAAGTGGACCATGGATATGAGGAGCGCAATAATGCAACAGTGGAGCCTCAGTCTGCAAGTGGAGACGCATCACTCAGCATCGAGGAGACCAACAAGCTCAGAGCCAAATTGGGTCTGAAGCCTTTGGATTTAAATGAATCAAAAAAGGAGCTTGGGACCAAGGATGAGCCTATGCTTGCTGAAGTCATCAATCCTGTTGTTATCCAACAACAGAAAGAGATGCGAGAGAAACTTGCAGCATTGAAAGAGAAACGCATTCTAAACAAGAAGCTGGGTAAAGTAAAGAACCTGGCTGAGGAGGACTGGTTAGATGACACAGCTGCCTGGGTGGAGAGGAGCAGAAAGATGGCCAAAGAGAAAGAAATGGCAGAAAAACGTGCAAAATTGCTAGAGGAAATGGATGAAGAGTTTGGAGTTAGTAGTCTGGTGGAGGAGGAGTTTGGCCATGCCAAGCAGCATGCTTATACATCTAAAGATTTGAAAGGACTGAAGGTGCAACACCAAGTGGAATCCTTCAATGAAGGTCAGACTGTCATCCTGACTTTGGAAGACAAAGGTGTTCTGGAGGAGGAGGAAGATGTACTTGTGAATGTGGGCTTGGTAGATAAGGAGAAAGCTGATAAAAATGTGGAATTAAAAAAGAAAAAGCCAGACTACAAGCCTTATGAGGAAGATGAGAGTGTGGATGACATGGTGACTTTAAAATCTCACTCTGTGCTTTCAAAGTATGATGATGAGATCGACGGTGAGAAAAAGAAAAGCTTTCGCTTGAGTACAGGGGGCTTCGCTGATGGAGAGCGAGCACGGGAGCTTGAGGTGATGAAAGAGACTCTCAGAAGTCAGGCACAGTCGTTGGAAATGCCTGCCATGTCCATTGCCTCTGAATACTACTTACCACATGAGATGGTGGGCTTTAAAAAGACAAAGAGACGTGTAAAGAAGATCAGGAAGAAGGACAAGAAAACAATTGTCGATGAGCTGAGGGATGACACGCGCAGCAGTGATTTTGGCTCCAGAGCACGTGGCCGTGGCCGCCAGGGGAAGGAGGCTGAGGCGGGGCTGGAGGAGAAGGTGGATGAGAAGACAGATGAGAAGAAGCCCACACAAATTACCAAATTGTCTGACGATATAAGGCTGGCAGAAATGGAGATAAGTGATGACGATGATGACTTCAACCCCCCTGAGCCAGCAACAATTGAGGAGGATGAAGCTGAGCAGGAGCTACAGAAACAGCTAGAGAAGCAGAGAAAGCTGAAGCAGAAGCAGCTCTTGAAAGATTCTGGCGAGAAGGTGGTGGAACAGCTTAAAGGGCTCAGTCAGGACGGGCAGAACGATGACCCAGAGAAAAAAACCAACATTGTCTTCAATGCCACCTCAGAGTTCTGCAGAACTCTTGGCGACATTCCAACGTACGGTCTCTCAGGCAACAGGGAAGACCAAGAAGACATCATGGACTTTGAACAAGAGGCAGAGAAAGGTGACGGTGGCGACTCAGACTCTGACATGGACGAAAACATCGGCTGGAGCACAGTCAACTTGGATGAAGAACAGAAGCAGCCTGATTTCTCCACAGCCTCGACCACCATCCTAGACGAAGAACCTATTGTTAACTCTGGCCTTGCTGCTGCCTTACTGCTGTGTAAAAACAAAGGTTTGCTGGACACACAGATGCAGAAGGTGGCGAGAGTTAAGGCACCCAAAGGCGTCCTTCCCAACGGTAATTACTGCATTGAAGATAAGATGGGCTTCGATGACAAGTACAGCAGAAGAGAAGAATATAGAGGCTTCACCCAGGAATTCAAGGAGAAAGACGCGTACAAGCCAGAGGTCAAGATCGAATACGTGGACGAATCAGGCAGGAAGCTCACCCCAAAGGAGGCATTCAGGCAGCTGTCACACCGATTCCATGGAAAAGGGTCTGGAAAGATGAAAACAGAGAGGAGGATGAAGAAGCAAGAGGAGGAAGCCCTGCTGAAGAAGATGAGCAGCAGTGATACACCACTTGGGACGGTGGCTTTACTCCAAGAGAAGCAGAAATCTCAGAAAACGCCATACATCGTCTTGAGCGGGAGTGGGAAAAGTATGAATGCAAATAGCATCACTAAATAAGCAGCGGGAAAGACTTTTTTGATTGCAAATGTACATGCACACACATAGTCTCAAACATTGTTTTAAGTAAATGTTATCAGTACGATTTTCTTTCTTTTCAAACAAGTTGAATTGATGTAGTAAAGCAAGTGTCCAATAAAATCAGCACCAGTAAGCTGATATGATGTTTGTGTCTTTTTTATGTTAGAGGGAAAAAATACAAGTATTTATTGTTAATGTTACAACTAAAATGCTATATGGGTTGTGTTAGTCCGACAGTCAAGTCAAAAAAATTAGGACCAAGCTTTTTTTGTCTTGTGTGCTTGCAAATGTAGGTTAACTGTTGGTGTCCTCTAGCGATAAGTCTGTCTGCATAGTGCAAACATAGTTGTAATTATCATGTGAAGGGTGATGAATGTATCCAATCAATAACTTGATTAGAATGGACAAGTATCAGGTACCTGTCATTTGTAAATTTTACTCATGAGAAAATTTGTTGAACTACAGATGGTTATCAGTGTGCTTCTAATTCTGCCTGGTAATTCTTGAAATTCAAGTAGGATTTCACAAATGTGTCAAGATATCAAGTATGAAGATGTCCGTGTTATATCTTACCAGATCAGTGATTTAAAACCTCTGCGACACATGGAAAATAAGATGGGTTTACTAAGGGAAATTATCAAATTTCACTTTACTGGTCGAAAATGATGTATTCACGGCAAATAATGGCTTGATCAGTGCCAGTAGTATGTCTGGCGAACAGTTACATTTTCTTCCACTTGGTCAGAGGTCAGCAGCCCAAGATGTTGAAAGAGCCATATTGGACCAAGAAAGCGTAACACAAATCTCTCAGGAGCCACCACAAAATTAAAAAGCGTTACATAAGCCTTATTAATTAATTTGAACACCAAGAAGACTTGTGTTATAATTTTCCTCCCAGAAAAAAACATTTTAAAACGAGTTATATTTCTCCATGTTTTTCCATATTCATACATATTTGAAAATGCCGCAGGGAGCCACGAGGATGGCGCCGAAGAGCCACACAAAGAGCGACCCCTGCACTAGGTAGTACATGACTGATTACCCGGTGAGTTTACCTGCTGAAAAACGAGATTTTGTAATGTGTGGATGTGACAACAGTGATGGTGATGCATGGTGATCACAGTATGAGAAATCGTCAACAGAAATCAGAAAAGTGGCGCCCAAGACGACAACAAAACAACAAAAAGATACATTTCTGTAGGGTTTACTTTTACAAGGGAACATCCTGAACACTACATTGTATTGCCATATTTGGTGCCATTTTGGTGGTCAGTCAAACTGCACCAATGACTTAACACCCTGGCTTCAAAACAATAACTGTCCAACTATGATTGTGTCATTTTGTGTTCAATTAAACATAGTGTACCACTAAACTCAACTAAAAAGGCATAGCCAGAAAGTGAATTGTGAATTAATCAGGTGTAGATGATCCTTGATTTGACTTGTTACTTTTTGATTTTGTGTGTTGACATGCCATGGATTTTTTGTGTGTGAAATTTGCGCTATGGCTACAGAGAGGTTGGGAAACAATGTACTGGATTAGAGGACTAGAAATCTTGAACTGTTGACTGTTAATGTCATTTATAGCAATATTTTTTTAATAGCCTATGAAAGAGTTGTATAGAAAGTTCTACAATGCGCCCAATGTTAGGTAAACACACAGCCAATTGCCAGAAGTCCCTAGAATGTGATTTCGATCCAGCTGTTCAATCTTGTGAGTTAATTTTTACTAATTTGTCCAAATGAACACATCCACTCATCACTTGTGACCTCGATCAGATGTATAAATTACTTTACCCACTATTTCTACCTCGTACATCATAAGCGGAACCTTTCGAAGGGTGCAGCAATCCTTGGGACGCTGTACTGTGTTGCACATTATAAGTACACCTATGCTACGCTTAACAAGCTAAGACACTATCTCTGATTAGAGTGAAATGCTGCTCAACTACGGTAGGTGTTACATATATGTATGTGTATATTTGTCAGTATCATACCATTTAGGATTCCCATGTCTACTCTGAAATGTAGGGACTGATACAGTTGCAAAAACCCGAGGAGTGAAGCGTTGACAAATTACTAGTTAGAGTTGGGAAGGGTCGGCGTTTTCCAGCTGAATGTAATTTTGACAATGTGACACTCTCTGATTTCCAAATAATTTTTCTATTTGTTCTAATTCCGAGGCCACGCATTTTGCTCCATTTTTGTGTCCCCGCGTTTTAAATTGTTTTGTCCTAAGGGCAGTAAGATTCCACGCTTATTTACATACATGTAGATGTATGCAAGTATTACAAATCAACAAATGTTTACTGTATTACCTACATACTCATTAGATAGCATTAGAGATAACATCTCGGGTCTTTATCACAGATCAATAACTTAGATTTCTGTCAGCTTCAGGTACTTGACAATACTTTCCAAATCCCAGCGGATTTTACCCTCTTCGACGTTCTCAAAACGCAACGAGGAAATAACCCCCCGAGGTTTAGCTTTTTAGTGGGCCAGCCACTTTGACTCAACCCCTCAAGTGCAGCTATAACTCAACGTTTTGTATTTTAGTATCATCAATCAAAGTGATGGTCCTCTATCGCCATGGATGCAGGTAAGGTATGTATGTGAGGCTAGTGAGGCAGAGAGGGTGAGGACAACGAAGGCGAGGAGGAGAGAATAGCTCAGTGCGTCATCTTATTCTGAACGATGTTTCAATTCTGGAAGGTGACCAGATCCTCTCCGTGACATCTGTCCTCAACTCTCAATTGAAGCATAATACGGTGCTTGCCTCCGTCACAATTGTTGCTTCATATCTGCTACTGGGCTAGCACATTCAGCGGTAACATGCTGCCCAGGTAAATACACACACACACATTTAAACAGCGATGGAGGTTTTCTTTAACCTGCAAGCCAGCTCTTTTTTCCCTCCGAACTATACCCAACTGTACGAGCAATAACAGGGACCCTTTTCCGTGAGAACATGCACTTTGGAGCGCCAATTCTGCCGCGCTGCGACTCTTTTCAGCGGAAGAATCACACACACTTTGCGCCGTTACCGGGGGAGCAACAGCAACCGCCTACATCACTTCACTAGCTATCCAAAACATTTGGCCGGACCGTGAAAATATCATCTGATACGAAACCAGTCCATGTTGTATCCAGGCTGGGGACCACTGACCCAGAGGAAGCATATATAGGGTGAACAGAACAGAATCGGGCTGAGTATGGAGCCCTGTGGATCTCCATGTCCAACCCTAGTGTGCTCAGAGGACACCTTGTTAACATGTACAAACAGAAGTCTGATCTGATAGATATGACTTAAACCAGACTAATGCGGCTCCTTTGATGCCAACCAGATCTTCTAGCCTCAGTAGAGGGATCTGATGGTCAATGTCAAATGCGGCACTGAGATCTAGAAGTACAACCACAGGAGCTTATTTATTGGTGACTTTATCTATTGGTGTAATTGATTACTAGCAACCGTATTTATGAGACATCAACAGTAGATTTCTATTTTTGCAGACCTTAACCTCACTGAGTGAAGCCAAAGGCAGATGTGATGTCAGAACCAAAGCCCCTTGCGCTAACTTCAGGAGACACTTACCAAGGCTGGCTCTTCAAATGGACAAACTACTTAAAAGGCTACCAGTTGCGTTGGTTTGTCCTGAGCAATGGATTACTATCATACTACAGGTAAATTGTGTATGGTTCAGCTTCACATTTTAGCCAAACGTTTCTCTTTGTTTTCTGTGTCAGCTGCAGATTATATATTGCTGGGCCTGCTTGTGTTAGATTTTTGTTAAGTGTTTTGGAAGGGTCTTCCAACAGTAAACCACTGTCAGATAGACCCACTATAAAGGCTGATTTTAAATTGAATTTGAAAAGCTAAAACAGAGAGTACAATCTCTACATTCACCATTTGCAACTGCAGTTGCAATTGGCTTACAATATCCAATTCTTTCAAATTCACACCTTTTAGAAAATCCTTCTGTGCAGTGTGTTGGTGCATTGCTTATTGATCTACTTTGAGTATTTCGCCCATACAGAACTACGGTAATCTAATTTTGAAATGGCCCTCTTTTTTTATGTGAAGAACCAAGACTGAGATGGTTCACACATGTAGAGGTACCATCAACTTGGCCACAGCCAATATCACAGTGGAGGACTCCTGCAGCTTTGTCATTTCAAATGGTGGGGCACAGACATACCACCTGAAAACCTGCTCAGAGGTGGAGCGCCAGCGCTGGATCACCACTCTAGAGCTGGCTAAGGCAAAGGCTGCTCAGATGCATCATGAATCAGGTGAAGACAGGGTTTACAACAAAAACAATGTGTTGCTGGAAAAAGCTGATATGCAGACATTCCATTTACCTCTTGTTTTTTTTTCTCTCTTCCATCATTTTTGGAAATTGTTTTTTCAATTTACCCTCCTCCTGGTCCTTCAGATGATTCTGGAGATGATTTCTCCCTACCCCCCATCTCTGACCCTGGAGGAGGCTTCTGCGTTTCAGAAATCCAGTCCACCCTCCGTGTGATGGGCAGCAAGGTGGAGGACCTCAGCACCTGCAACGATCTGATAGCAAAGCATGGCTCGGCCCTCCAGAGGTCTAGATTTCAGTTGTAATTTCACCCGGATGTTTATTTCACTGAAACAATCTGACATTGCTTTCCATTCCATTCTATTGTTTGACGTCCACAGGAATTTGACAGAACTTGAAGGGATCCGCTCTGGAGGTGACGTTGGAGAGAAGAGTAAACAAGTTGCTGAAAGGGCCACACTGTTCCGAATCACCTGCAACGCCATGATCAATGTATGAAAATCTTTTGCCCTAACGCAAACAACATCTTACTGAATCAGATTTACTAGATATGGTCACATCCACAAGGCCTTGATCTGAGGTGCTATGTAACTGCGGTACTCATGTATTCAGACAATGTACTTGGCTTATTAGAGACATGCAAAATATGTTTTTGTGCTCGTGTGCTTAGAATGGTATGAAGTGATTGAAAGACATACATTGCAGCAGTGGGATATGTCAATGTTGGCGTCATGGCATTTGGAGGAAAGAAGGCTGTTTTGTTTGGTGTTGTGGTGATGCTCCCTCCCACGCGCCCTTTCACCCCGTAGGAGTGTAGGGAGTTCTTCACTCTGGCCCAGGCCCACAGCAAGCGCTGGCAGAAGGCTTTGCAGGCAGAAAAAGAACAGAGGATCAGGCTGGAGGAGACTCTGGAGCAACTGGCCAAACAGCACAACCACTTGGAAAGAGCCTTCAGAGGAGCCACAGTTCTCTCCTCTTCATACAGCAATGCATCCATAAATGACAAAGGTACAAGTGTGTTTTGGCATGCACAGTTGCCATTAAAGCAAGGATTTTTACCTCGAGCCAATGTTCCGCGCAAATTTAATATGCATGACAGTAATGTGTAAAGAAAAAAAAGACAATAATACAATGGCACAGACAAAACTAACTTCTTAAATTATGGGACTGCAGCCAAATTTGAAGCCATATTGTTATGTGTGAGATCAACTCCATAGCTAATAGGAAAATTTGTTAAACCTCGCAGTGGGACACAAATGCAACATATTTACTTACAATCAACAGAGAGCCATTTTAACCATAGCTCCTCCTTGGCCTCTTTTTGTGCCAGTTCTATCATTTGTTTTTCCAAATGCTAAGTTTTGTCAGACTTGTTTTTGCCTCATTCCAGCACAAGCAATAGTTGTGTCATAACTCAAAAATGATTGCTCCTTTCAGTAGTTTACAATATATTTAGCAATATCTTATTCGGGAACCCACAGGGAATGTAATTTTACTGTAAATGCCTTGTACAAACATATGTTAATCATTTATTCTCATGACTCAGGAAAAGGTGACGCAAGTGACGAAGATGAGGATAGTGAGTTCTTTGATGCTATACAGGACCCAACAGAGTTTATTACCGTTCCTGCTGATCCCAAATTCCACAGGTGAACCACTCAATCGTCATCACAATTTTCCTCAGCCACAAACCACAGTTTTTGGTTTGCCTCCTGCCCCTAATTTTATTTTTGTGTCATTTTATATTTTTGTTTCCCCAATCAGGAGGTCTGGCAGCAATATTAGCGGCATCAGCAGCAGTGAATTTGGAATGGATGATCAGTCGGTAACTGGACACATTATTTTGAGAACATGTGCATGTTAATATGTTATGCGATTTTTGTGTCTGCAGTCGTTGTAATTGTCTCTCTTTAGTCTGTAATTGATGTTATAGTCACCGTAATGAGCCATTACACTATTGGATGTCGATCCCAAAGCAATGAAAATGTCATAAGTCTCAATAGAAAGTGAAGTGAAGTCCCTTAAAAGAGGACCACAATGCAACATTTTCCATTTTGATAGGCATTTTGGTTTGTCATTATCAATGTTATTCCCATGTTTTGATCTCTGTTTGTGAGGAATGTAAAATCCATTGTTAAGGCTGCTCTGCTTATCAGAATTCTTCTGTTCTGTCAGCTCGACGAGCAGTCCCTGATCTCCAATCCAGAGACCATCCAGTCCACTGAGATGGAAGTGGCTAGACAAAGACGAACTCGGATCCCGGACAAGCCCAATTACTCCCTCAATCTATGGAGCATTATGAGGAACTGTATAGGAAAGGAGCTCTCTAAAATTCCAATGCCTGTATGACTCCATTCCTTGTGTTTGTACATATGTTGTCAAATGTTTGTAGTCATTAATACCTTAACTGATGTTGCTCCGTTGTCCCCAGGTGAATTTCAATGAACCCCTGTCAATGCTACAACGTCTGTCTGAAGACCTGGAGTACTACGAGCTGCTCGATAAAGCAGCTAAGTGTCAGAGCTCTCTGGAGCAGCTGTGTTACGTGGCTGCGTTCACAGTGTCATCGTATTCCACCACCGTTCATCGCACAGGAAAACCCTTCAACCCCCTGCTGGGAGAGACCTTTGAGCTGGATCGACTAAGAGAGTGCGGGTATCGCTCCCTTTGTGAACAGGTATGGAGGAATTTCGATAGACCTTTTTCAACGTGTTGTAGTAACATTGTTCAATGCATTGGGAAATATTTGTCACACCTCAGAGTTACAACTCCTCCCCAAATCCTTAACAGTATTAGCCGTAAGTTTTCAGGACAATTTGGCATGCCTCCTCCGAAGACACTTATCACCTTTCATCAAACCTTCCTAAATGGACGACTGTATTTTCCGGACTATAACTCGCTCTGGAGTATAAGTCTTACCAGCCAAGAAATCATGACAGTGAAGACGAAAAATCTAATTATTTACACGGTACTCTAAGATGTGAAATTTATCTTACAATCAATGGCTTCAGCCACATGAAGCATAGATGACTCAATTCAATTCAATTTTATTTGTACAGCACCAAATCATAATAGAGGTCATTTCAAGGCGTTTTCAAAGGTGAAGTTACAGACAGAGATTCAACACATATCCCTCATTAGCAAGCACTAGGCGATGGTGGCAAGAAAAAACTCCTTTTTTGTGGGAAGAGACATCAGGCTGCAGGTGAGTGAGGAGGATTTTGAATTCCATTCCTGATTTTAGGCAGCCAGTGCAGAAAAGCTAACACAGGAGAAATGTGGTCTCTCTTCTTAGCTCCTATCAATACGCGTGCTGCAGCATTCTGAACCAGCTGGAGAGGCCTTAGCAACTTATTGCTACAGCCTTTTAATAGAGTATTTCAGTAATCCAGCCTGGAAGTAACAAAAGCATGAACCAGTTCTTCAGCGTCTTTCAAAGACAGCAAAGGAAGCGCCGCTTGAATTGTGGTGGTTTAGTGGTACAGGAGTAGTAGATACTGGTACACAAGCCTAGACTGTCCTCTCGCGCTTGTCAGCGTGACAAAGACGAACATGTGAAATTATATCATTTGATTATTTTGTGAACAAGCTGCATCTGAGTGAAAGTTGCACCCCGGCTCACCTATGACAAAAGTGTTAGTTATACTCCAGAAAATGCGGCAATTCCTTGAAGCAGTAACTTTCCAAATTTGACAAATACATAGGAATCTGCTCCAACAGATTATCAAGGATGACAATGTAGAGATTTCAAGAGCCACCTGGGTATCCTGGAATTGTGAGAGACAGTACTTTCTCATGGGCTCATTTCTTAGGTTGGATGTGAGACCTACTGCATTGGCATTAGCAGCTTGGAAAGTCCCATCTGATCTCTCCTCATTAACAAAAGCAAGAGGAGACTCGTTTTTTTTCTTGCTGCACGGAGTGTCCGTGGCCCTGTGTTGGACAATGTCAAAGACCACATTGGTCTCAGAAGATATGTCCATATATGTACAACAGGGATGCTCAATAGGGCATCATCATCATCATCATGATCCACCAATCGATCTCAAAAAAAGTGTGGGTAGATCACATGGCATTAATTAAATAGACATCAAGCTATCATCCATCCCACCATGAAATTTGTCATTTGATTGGCATACGTTGCTGAATATATCATGTGGGTAAATCACGAGCTTTCCCCAAAAGAAGATGGCTATTGCCACTTGACTGACCGACAGGGCAGCAAATAAGAATCGGATATGGAGACAACAAGAGGGATGTGGAAAACTTATCATTGCGCACTACACTGAGCTTTTCTGCAGCCTGTCGCTACGTCTACGGGTACTGTACAGGCGATGCATTTCGCCACAATATTGAGCCATTGAAAACCTCCAACTTTGTCTCGCCTTGACTTGTATGAAACTTAGAATTAGATTTTTGAACTACAGACCAACGTTCAGCAGAAGTTCGTCCCTCATGTAGCCCAGGAAATTATCCACAGGGGAGAAGTGCCCAAACATTACAGTGTGAGTTATCCTATACTTTTCCCAGCTCAAGATGGGAAAAGGCATAAAGATCACAAAACCATTCCTTCTCTGTGGTCTTGCTCTTTTCCTTCTACCAGGTAGTTGAATCCCAACATCATCTGCCCAGTGTATCCACTATCTCTCCTCTGCTCATGACCAAACCATGTCAATCTTTCCTCTCTGATCAAATCTTCAAATCACTCCACTTAAGTGTTCCTTCTGATGTGCTCATCTTTATCCTGTGCTCTCTATTCTTTGCGTCTCCAGTGCCCTGTCCATTACTTTGATTGTTTGAGCCAGGGTATTTTAAGTCGTCCCTCCTCATACTTTCTAACGCTCCTAGCTCCACCTATCCACCTGCCTCACTCTCTTTCAGATGTGCCCCATCTTGCTCCTGCAGACTCTCAGTGCAAACCTCCACCTCCGCAGGTTCTTTTCTACCTGTCTCCCACCCTCACCACAAACAGCAATATCATCAGCAAACATCGTTGTCTATGGGGACTTGATGTGTCAATCTGCACATCAGGATTGCAAGTAAAAAGGGTCCCAGTGCTGATCCTTGATATAGCCCCACTCAGACCCTGAATCTATCTGTCACTCTAACAGCACATCTCACCATTGTCTTGTTATTCTCATGTATGTCCTCCACCACCTCAACAAACTACTGATTTTCTGATACAATACCAAAGTTCTTCTCTCAGTACCCTATCAAATGCTTTCTCTAGGTCTACAAAGACACAGTGCAACTCCCTCTGACTGTCCTCCATACTTCTCCATCAGTACTCTAAAAGTAAAAATGGTATATGTGGTACTCTTCCTTGCCAAGAAACAATACTGTTGGTCACTAATTGTAACTTCTTACCTCAACCAACCTTCAACAACTCTCTCTCATATCCTCATGATATGGCTAATCAGCTTTATACTGTACCTCTATAGTTACTACAACTCTGCGCATGACACTTGTTCTTTAAGATTGGCACAAACGCACTACTCATTCAATCCTCTTGTATCTTCTTGACCCCCCCAAGGTTGTGTCAAACAACCTGGTTAGCATTCATCCTTTTCATAGCTTCTAATTTCTGGCTCTTCCTAGTCCGCACCTGTTCCTTCATCTGTTCTCTCCCTCTCATTCTCCATAATCATTAGGTTCAAAGCTCACTCTGTTCATTCACTAGCACTTTTTTATCTGCATCCTTTATGACCCTAACCTGGTGCTCATCTCTCCCAGCTTTGTCTCTCTGCCCCCGATGATGTCCAGCCTATAATGTATTGTAACTCCCTAAATGCCTCTTCCTTTGCTGTTGTTACTGCTCTTTTTGCTATTTGTTTGGCTTCAAAGTACTCCTGTCCACTGACTCAGTGTCTCTGTCCATTCAACTTTTTCTTCACCAACTTTCTTCCCTGTATGCTCCCTTGTGCATCCCCACTCCACCACAAAGGCTACCTGCCTTCCCTCTTCTGCCCATAGGAAAGATTAGCTCAGCTGTTCACTCCCAGGCATTTGGTAAATTCTCATGATTTCCCATTGTCCAACCAAACACCTTCCTCAGTTGCCACCATTTTATCCTTAGCTCTGTTTTCACTTGCTTCCTCTTTCATGTGACCAAAGTTATCTTACACACCACCAATTAATGCTGCCTTGCCACACTCTTCCCCGGCACCACTTAACAGCTTTCAAGTTGCGTCTCTTCCAAGGGATGTTATACTGTATGCATCCTCCTCTACTCCTATGAGTCACTCTATGCCCTGCCCTCCTCTGGAAATGTGTTGACTGCTGCCATTTCCATTGTTTTTGTAAAAAACTACCACTTGTTCCATCCCATTTTCAAAATCTGTTGGCAAAATCTACCATCACCGCTCCCTCTGAGTTCCTCTCTCTAAAATCATACTTACCTAGCATCTCCTCATGTCATTTTTTCCTTTATCCATCGTGCCCATTGAGGTCTGCTTCAGTGACAAAGCTCTTACGTCTGAGGACAGTTTCTACAACTTCATCCCTCTTATTGCAGACATACATCCACCCTGTTGGGTATACGTGCTGAGAAAACTCAGTCAGCCTGTCCATGACTCTCCTCACCTTAGTTACACTATTCACAAACTGTTGCTTAAAGATGACTCTGACCCCATTCCTTTTGTCATCTACACCATAGTAGTTCATTCTACCTATCAACAGTCCATATTTGACCATTTAAGTTTTGACATTTCAGGGGAGGCTTAGCTTCCCTTGCAGCCCCAGAGAAATTGCTTCTGGCATGTCAGTCTTGTAATGTTTGACAGTAGATATTGAAAAGATATATTCTGATGCTCCACACTGCATATAACGACATGTGACCATATACCCAAATGTGCCATGCAGTTCAACCAAACTCATCAATGGAGCCTTCAGTCCTTTTCCCCTGCATGTGAAACACATAAAAAAATGTAAACCTCAGAGGCCGTACGTTTTGGTTCATGTTGCGTGTCATACCCACACAGGTGAGTCATCACCCGCCTGCTGCTGCTCACCATGCCGTCTCTGAAAAAGGCTGGATGCTCAGACAGGAAATCTCCCTGGCAAGCAAGTTTAGAGGGAAATATCTTTCCATCATGCCTCAGGGTGAGTGTCTGTTCTTGTGAAGAAGTCCCTCACAAGACCACACTTGTGTCAAAGTAGGAATGAGACTAACTTTATCAAAGTCATTTGATATGTTTGTAATCTGGAGTAGAAAAAGGATCATGTTGTGGAGTAATTCGCTTCATTGGTTTACTTACTTTCCTCATGTTTGAACATTCCAGTAATTTTCAGAATTTTCCATACCCACAGGGAGGCTGTCTATGACGGATATGTATACGTTTTCCTCTCCATTCTCACACTTAATATTTGTCTCTCTGCAGGCTCTGTCCACTGCATATTTGAAAAGAGCAAAAATCATTACTATTGGAAAAAAGTGACCACAACAATTCACAATATTATTGTGGGTAAATTATGGATAGATCAGGTAATGCAACACACCTGTAACAGCACCTGGACTGGTGTGATTATTTATTTTGTCAGACATAAATGAAAGCCTTACAAATGGTCTCCTCTGTTTCTAACGCAAAATTTGTTATCTTTGTCCTCTTCCAGTCTGGTGAAATTGATGTTGTGAACCACACGACAGGGGATTGCTGTCACCTTAAGTTTATACCCTACAGTTACTTCTCCAGAGATATACCAAGAAAGGTGTTTACGACATGCTTAATTAAAGTCGGGTTATTATCACAGTAGAACTCATTTTGCTATGAGAACCACTGAACCACTTGATTTATAAAAATCAAAAACTGATCAATGTTATATACTGTATATTCACCATGCATTTCAATGTACTACACAAGAGTAACACTGATAACGACTTATGGAAGTTATGCTCTCATCGAGTAAGCTGCCATGATTATGCCAGTATAGATCATTTGGCTGTTAGGGGTCTAGTAGTTTGTTAGATCTATCTTGTTTAATGTGTTTTATCGGTCACCAGAACACTGAAACTACACTGTGTTTCAGGTGGGATTTTTCTCACTTTTGGTCATCAAACCTCTGTTTCAGTTTGTTTGTCTATTGATAAATGTATTCGTCTCTCAGGTAACGGGCGTGGTTACAGATAAGGAGGGGAAAGCACATTATGTGCTGTCAGGAACATGGGATGAGAAGATGGAATTTTCCAAGGTCATGCACAGCAGTAAAGGCGAGAACTGCGCTGAAGGCAAACAGAAGACTGTCTACCAGACCCTTAAAGCCAAAGTAGTATGGAGGAAGAACCCCCTGCCGTGAGTCCGCATTTAATTTGTGTCTTGACAGATCAAGAATGCACAGAAATCTTTGACCTTAATATCTGTATCTTTCCCCTCCATGTTCATTATGATATGACCTCAGAGAGGGAGCAGAGAGCATGTATTATTTCTCGTCTTTGGCGTTGACACTAAATGAACCTGAAGACAAAGTGGCACCGACGGATAGTCGGCGCCGGCCCGACCAACGCTTGATGGAAGAAGGCCACTGGGATGAGGCCAATGCTGAGAAACAGAGGCTGGAAGAAAAGCAGCGTACCACCCGGCGAGAACGGGAAAGGGAGGCAGCCAAGGCCATGACTCCACCAGAACAAGGTGGGAGATCCTAGCCTGGTTGGTTATGTCCTAGAGTGGTTTTATTTATCTTTTTTACATTTCACCTGTGCTAAAGTCCCCTGTTTGTTCATGTCTCTCACCCCCTAAGCCATCATAGAGGAGTCAATTTATGATTCATCCTTGAAAAGCAAGTATTCTTGCTCCTTTTTCTTCTCCTGCTCATTCTCTTCAGTGTACTTCACCTTAACCCTTACTATATTATGTTGATGTCATGGCTTAAATGCTTATCCAAATCACATTGCAAGTATTAATTTAAAGTGTAATGATCCCTGAGCAATGAAATACAATATTGTTGTTTTACAATAACAATACAATAATTATAAACTGTTATTACAAAAAACTGTGTCCAAGTAATCATTGTAATCCCTTGCTTGGAGTGTATTGTTTTGAGTATTGCATGTTGCATTACTTTCACTGCAACCATATAGTGAATAAAGATACCATTGCAAAAATATGGAAATTTCAGGGTTAAACATTTCCAATGTCCTATCATCTAAATGAGCGGTGGCCTTATCCGTTACTTTGGTCAGAATGGTGACCTGTCTTGGGGAAAAAAAAGTTTGGTTGTTTCATTCAATGAACTTCATCTCTTTTTTTTGTATGTGTAGTTGCAGATGAAAAAGAAGGTGTGACAGAAGAAAGTGAAGTTCCCATTGAAAGTAGGTATCCCCTCTCTTTCAATTATAATAACAACAAGTTCTGTTCCAGCAAATAAGGATAGTCCTAGGACAGCTTTAGGACAATGTTCTTTCATATCAGCCCCAACATTATTCAGATTAGATATTCTAAAGTTGTAAAAAGCTAAATTGTTGCCTACTTCAGTTTCACCTACACATACATAAACTCTCTATTTGCATTTTGTTTAAAATAGTAAGAGCAGGAAATAAGTCATGATTTTGGCTTTCATTGCGCTTGGGATGTGTAAAATCTCTTCCATTCGTTTTACCTGCTGTGTCCACCCAACAGATTTTTCTCCTCCTCATACACCCATTGCATGCAAGTAGCCCATTTCCTCCTCCTCTGTGTTACCCATTAAGCGTTATGTATCAGGCTGAACAGAGTCACAAAAAAACATACCTGAACTTACCTGTAATTTCATCATTTCCTATCCTCATTCTTTTCCCATCATGCCATCCTCTGCAAACTGTAGTGGAAGGCGTGGAAGTCCCATTCGGAGTTTCAATCAAAAGCAAGTAACAAGCTCCCATAGGATGTGTTGTCGAGTGTGTCTAGTATTCTACCGCTCTTGTAATTGGCAACATAGCAGAATATTTTTTTCATTATTAAAGCTGCAATCAGTCAGGTTTTTATGAATATCTCTTCTCATTATGAATAAATGCATAATTATAAAGTCACTAGTAAACCATCTCTAGGAATTCCCAACATCTTCATGAACCATTTGTGTAACACTACCCATGTCAACCAATTGATTTGATTTTGAACGTCCTTTACTTTTCATCTGTGATATATCAATATTCTGCTAAGAAAAGATTTAGATTTGATGCCTCCCCCCTAAACCACCTTCTTACATGTGATGTGTTGCAGCAATGTGTCAGCATTTCACGATTTTTCTCTTTGACCTCAGGCACACACCAAGACAACCACAAAGCGCTGTGGTTTGACAAGGTTGAGGATCCCGTGACCGGCGAGATGACACACATGTACAAAGGAGGCTATTGGGATGCAAAGGATCAAGGCATTTGGGACATCTGCCCAGACATCTTTTGATTACCATACATCACCCTTTCAGGGTCAACGAAATGATTCTGAGGTGCACCATGCTGGATCAGCTGGACTGATAAAGCAAAACGTGGCAACACCCTAAAGTCCCCTACCCAACCCAAGCCTTCCCAGAGTCATTAGGATGAGGGAAGTCTGCACAGGCTCTTTGAATGCACACAGTGCATTCACACTGGTTTCTGCATTTGAGCCCTCACAGGAATGTGAGAATAGTTTTTGCTGTTGATAATCTTAACATAATAGTTTGTGGGCCATATGCAGGATCCAATCATGAAGATTCCAGTATTGCATATACATTGTTTTTGTGTCTGATATTTTTCCACTAAATTTCTGACTCTAATTAAAGTAACAGCTCAATTCAGATCACACATTTTATATTTGCAGACTTGACTGGTTTCACAATGGCATCAGTTTTCGATCAGTTGTGTCCAGTAAAGTGAATCAAAACCTTAACTTTGTAAGATTTTGAGACATGAAATCATACATGCAATTCTATGATATGTCATGTCAAGTCAAGTCAATTTAATTTGTATAGCGCCAAATCATAACAGGAGTTATCTCAAAGAGCTTTACAGTATGGATCAGGTAGCGCTCCTCAGTTTGTAAACAGTCAAGGTCTGTTGGATGGACACTATGGATAACACAGAAACTGATTTGGCAGTAGGAGGATCTCAAGTCGTTGATGTGTCCACTGTGACATTACTACAAGTGAGATGGTCCTGTGAGTACGTAATCAAGTGGGCATGAGCTTAAATATGAACCATCAAAATAACCTTTCAGCACTGTTTGTAGAAAAAGAGGTTCAATTCTGATTTCACTGGTCTATGTCATTGTTGATAATGGATTTGAGTGAACTTAGAGCCAAACCCATTTTACATCTTTGATGTTGCAGTTTTGTTTCTTTGTTTGAGTATAGAGTACTGTCTCTGGTTTTCCATACCACTGTTACCGATATCCTCACCTAATTGGTGTAACTGTTACATGACCGGGGAAATACTGAGCAGGCTCTTTCAGTACCAAACTTGGTTGGTTGAGTGACAAATTTATCAATAAAGAAGAAATATTAATATATTATATATTGAGCACATGCGACATGTCAGACATACAGTATACAACAGGACATTTACATAGACACGTGAACAAAATTGTTGGTACCCCTCTCTTAATGACAGACAAACCCACAATGGGCACTGAAATAACTTGAAACTGACAAAAGTAGTGATAATGCAAAATTTTCTGGAAATTCACATGTAAAAAACAGACATTGCTTTTGCATTGTGGTTCAACAGAATCAGAATTTAAGAAACAAACTTATGAAACAGGCCTGGAAAGAAATGATGGTACCCCTAGAAAAGATTGAAAATCATTTGACCATAGGGACATGTTGAACTAAAGTGTGTCCTCTAGTTAGCATCACAGGTTTCTACAAACATGTAATCAATCAGTCTGCCTAATTAAAGCATGACAAGTAGTCACTGAGCTGTTTGGTGATATGGTGTGTACCACACTGAACATGGACCACAGGACGCAAAGGAGAGTCGTCTCAGGAGATTAGAGAGAAAATTGTAGATGAGCATTTTAAAGGTAAAGGTGATAAGATAATTTCCAAGCAGCTTGATGTTCCTTTTACTTTCATTAAGATTGGGGTACTAACAATTTTGTCCATGTGTGCACAAGGCACACAAACATGTCATTAAAACATATTTAGATTATACCCTGCACTTTCCAAGCCATTTTCCAAGCCATTTTTTATAAAAAAAAGGGTTGTGACGAAGGCTGTGTCCACTATTTTGTCTGGAATTTGTAGTCGAATTATCCCAAAAAGATTCCTCGTCCATTCATGTTTTTTAAGAAGAGGCAATGAGTGCAGTGCGAGCAAAATTTGGGAACCAGAAAAACTTAAATCTCAGATGATGTGAATTGTAAGTGCATGTAATCTATAAAAAGAACCAGTTAATTTCTATTTTCAAGTGTACTTTAAGTACAGTATCCACAAACGTGAAACACATCATCGTGGTGTAACTGTGTTTGTGTTAAAATGTGGTTGTCACATTGATTGGACAGTGAAATAAATTCAGTGGTAATTATGCACTTTTTCCAAGTTTTCACTTATTAGAATTGAATATCTTAATATTTCTTAATCATCCAAATATGTTACTGACTTATACTTAATATGTTAGTTGACTTTTTTTTGAAAATCTAATTTATCTCCTAAGTGAAGGGGCAATGTGTAGCATTCACAACTTAGTTTACTTATGGACCTAAAGAACATCTCAGGCCTGGTCTTGGTGATTCACATAATATTGTTGATTTTATAGTTTTCTCTGTGTACAGCTTCCCTTTTGCAGCTGTGTTTGTCATGTTTTGACCCCGTTTCTGTTTCTGTTGTCGTTTTTGCCATGGCAGCGTTCTTGTCACTGGTTATCTCCATTACATTTCAGTAGTTACCACAATCACTTCAAGTGGTGCTGCACTCAGTCACAATTCATTATTTAACAAATGGGTTTCTCGATAAGGTACATTGCTTGAAACAGTTTTTTGACTCTTTGTCACCAGTCCCACACTTAAAAGTGCAGATTTCTGTGAAATTTCACTGCATATCAATGAAGTTTTCATTCTTCCTATTGTTTTAGTACACACTAAGTTGGTTGTTTCTCTGAACTTCCGATTGATCCCACGATAACTTCATCTTTATCCCCATTGTCAGAAACACTTTCCTATACATTTCCTGTCTTGCAGTAGTTTAGAAAATTTGGTCATTTCAGTGTTACAACCCCAACTCAACGTGTAGACTGGGCTTCTGTCCACTTCACCTCATCAACAACACTCATTATACAACATATGAATATGATGTGATTAGATCAATTAGATGACCAAAGATGATAACAATTTCACATAAATATGAAAGGCTGCCTGTGTCATCACTATTTTCTTTAGAAAGGATGCAGCGGTATGATTAAGATATTAAGTATTAATGACACTGTCCATTTTCTCTCTTGTAAATGAACAGAATTTTTTGAATGATAATAAACATTTAAGACCCATAAGTAGTGAATTCTCATGTATGTCTTGTAAATAAACATTACCACAACATTGGTTCATCATCCACCGTATTGGTTCAACATCATCTTTCTCATTCGTTGGTAGGGATGTTGATGAAGCTGCCATTACAATTGACTTATAATGATTGCCTAAAACCATGCATATTCTATCTCCTTATGTTTAGCAACTTGAGTCATTTTGTGCTGATTTTCTTTGACACTTGACCGGCCGCCCTACAGTTACAGGTTATGTAACATCCAGTGCAGGTGTAACACACACATGTCCAATCTCACACTGTCACTGGGCTCTGAAGATGCTTAAGGCTACAATTAAGTTGTTCACTTACCACTGATCAGGCAAAATTCATTTTTCCCCTTGGAGCTAAACTTTCTAATGTCCAAACCTTTCTGGATCCCTCATAACATAATTGTGTTATCTCAGGTCCCATTTTTGAACCCTGCTGGTTTGATGTGTTCAGTAAATATTAGACATGTGCACACAAGAAAGGCAAACAAAAATTGGAGAAGAATTAACAAAGCATACATGTCCTTCTCTCTGGAAAACTAGACAATGGGGAAGCACATTCAATGCTTATATGATACCAGAATTTATGATGTAGACATATTTTCTTTGAGAATAAACGATTGGCTTTGTAAACAAACATATTCCAGTGAACATAGCCCTAACATAGCCCCCATACTGGATAAAGGTGGCTGAGAGAAAGAAATTTAATTCAATTAAACTTTGAACTTTGCCCAGGAACAAATTACTGGCTGCTTATTGCTCCAATGAGTATAAATATTTAATGTCATTCATTTAAGTGCTGAAACCATTGTAGCATTATTAGCAACTACACCAATATTTTGAAGAACAGTCTTGTAAAATTTTTGAAATGTCCCACTCCTTCAGCATTTGGATGGCTGGTGTTAGTATTCAGGGAAACGTCACACATAATTGTGCCAGAGTGACACACCTGTAGTTAACCTCTTGTATGTCCAGATATTCTGTACGTGTCACAATAATAGAACCTTTCTAATCCCACATCTGAGAAATTCACATTGTTACCGTTCCCATAGATACAAACATGATGGGAGCATATACAAAAGAGGATACAATGTCAATAATGAACACATTCGCGTAATCTACCGTGAATAACATTCAGAATCCCTGCACTCAAAAAAACACTTTTATTTTAAAGAGCTTGACTAATGTACATAACAGTGTTTTCGACGCAGTAATGCCCCATGGCGATTTTATTTTTCCATTGAGGCAAACGCGGCGGTCTCGATTTCTTAGGTCGACGAATTGCTGTAACCCCACCCCTTGCTTGCCTCCGGCCCGCTTTGTCTTCGAACGGGATGCGCCAAGGTTGAAAACCAGCCCACCACCATGTGACGTCACCGCCCCCTCCCTATCCTCTCTTAGTGCAGCGTCCCCCGAGCTTCAGTCGCAGACGTTCGGCCATACGAAACTCTAGTATACACTGTAATTTATTTAATTTTTAAACAAATATTCCTCCGAGGATGTCCACAAACGGATCCGGCGCCGACTGCACAGACGCAAAGAGAAGCGATGGAAAGCTGTGAGTTACTTGGGTTTTCTTTGTTATCCTGCTAGCTCTGTGAAATTAGCATAGAAACAACTCAGATGTTTGTTTGGTTAATGTCGTAGACGACGAATTCCCAAAAGACAGCCGTTATGTCATGAGATGGCAAAAGTCTACAAGCTCATTTAAGTTGTGGGTTCTCCCACCAAATGATGCGCCTCAATAGGTGACTCGTTGACACCTTTTCTCTCCATTCACCCTAACCGATCTTTTGTTTTCTGACGCCCTGCTTGACATGGCGGCATGTTCACTTCTATTAAGTTATTGTACTTATGCCTGCCTACTTTCTGACTGTATCTTCCTCTAAGTTCTGAGGGATCTCTGCCTGCTGCTGCCGACACCCAGGTAGACGCAAAGCGTCCATCCCATAGCTACAGATACAGCCTGGACTACCCCAGCATCGGCCAGTGTATCATCATCAACAACAAAAACTTCGACAGGAGCACAGGTCGATTTCATAACAACAATGACAATGATCCTTTTTACACTGTATCAATCTCAGACCCGCTCTATTCACAGGTACAGCTCCACTCTCCTCCGTATGGGCTCAGTTATTTTTCATTTATTCATTTGTTATCTAAACCAGCATAGTCCTTTCAAGGGTCATGGAGATGCGGGAGGTTATCCCACCTATCGTGGGACCGGACATTAGCCTTACCTTGGATAGACTGCCAGTCCATCCAGCGTGATTTTGCTCTCACTGCTCTCATTGCCTCTAAGTAAACTTTATCAAAAGGGAACAAACACATCAGCTTTGTAAAAGGATTGCCACTGCTCCTTGCTTACTGAAATCAGAAGACAATGGTCAGTGGTTATCATGAAACTCACATCAGCAGCTTTGCCCACTGTGAAAATCCAGTGTGTAACACTAGTTCATCCGTATTTAAAGTGAAACAAGAACATATATTTGTTGAGTTGCTGTGACTTGACAATGTGCTGACTTTCAAGTGACTTTGTAATATATGTTGGAAATGGTTGACAATTATAGATGTTGTGATAAATATGTACTAGAATCAGTATTAAGCTAGAATCACATTTACAAACATTTAATTATTTTTGAAGCTTTAACACAAAGATCCATGAAACAACATTGCAACAGTGAGATAAACAACGAATGTAGGTAATGATCAATGCTCTACAAGATGTATAGGCACCTACTGTTGCATAAAATTAACCACGTTACGTAGCAGGTGATTACTTCAGGGAACTTCCAGAATAGGCTGTGGCTTTGTGGTACAGTTTTCTTTTTGTCACAGTTGGCACATTGGTTCTTTCTGTTTTTCCTCCAAAGGCATGAATCAACGAAATGGCACAGATGTAGATGCAGGCAACATGATGAAAGTGTTTGCAAAGTTTGGATACAAAGTGAAGGTTTTTAATGACCAGACTGTGGAGCAGCTGAAACAAGTGTTGATTGCTGGTAAGTATAGCACACAATCCATATACGTTTGTTTACAAAGACACATAGCCATTAGCCATAGGGTTTGATTTGTGAAATTGGCATTAAAGCTTGTGCTTGTCTCTCCCAGCCTCTATGGAAGATCACAGCAGCTGTGCTTCATTTGTGTGTGTTTTATTGAGTCACGGAGATGAGGGCGTATTTTTTGGTACCAATGGCTCAGTCGAGCTGAAGAGCATCACGTCACTTTTTCGAGGTGACCGCTGCAAGTCATTGGCAGGAAAGCCCAAACTCTTCTTCATCCAGGTGCTGTAAAAAGTGTCCTCTATGCTCCAGTAATAAATCTGGGCTATGCCGGAGTGTCACACATGTAACGACTCTGCCGCGTCTGTCTGCATTTTGAGCAGGCTTGCCGTGGCACTGATCTGGATGCAGGCATCGAGGCAGACAGTGGGTCTGGCACAACAAGGATTCCCGTGGAGGCAGATTTCCTCTACGCCTACTCAACTGCACCAGGTACAGTTGTTGTGCCAACCACTAAAATGCTCTTTGTATTAACCTGAATTGGTATTTTTTCCATGTTTGTTTCATACAATTTCAAACCGCTCCTCAGGCTATTACTCATGGAGGAATACAATGACTGGGTCCTGGTTCATCCAGTCTGTGTGTGACATGCTGAGCAAATACGGGAAAGAATTGGAGCTACTGCACATCATGACACGGGTAAACCACAAGGTGGCGGTGGAGTTTGAGTCTGTCTCCAATTCGCCTGGTTTTGATGCTAAGAAACAAATCCCATGCATTGTGTCTATGCTGACAAAAGAGATGTATTTTATACCCTGATGTTGATTTGTGTAAGGAGTCCAGCAATCTGGTCAGGGATAATGTGTGATTTGTCAGTTTTTGCTGTTAACTCTGTAAATCTCTTGAATGTCATTTTGCTGTGGTGACCAACAGGAAATATGGCCTTTTTGGATGCTTGGGAAAGATGCACTGCTGTAGGAATTCAGCTATGATCTATTGGGATTTTACAACCGAACTATTGTGCATTATTTCATTGTCATGATTTTGCATTCAAATTTCCCTGAGCCAAGAGAAAAGTTACTGTTTGTCTAAGATTCTGGTTTTTATACCACTAAATGCATTATTCATGTTTACATGTAACACATTTCAGGGACCTGCATCTGTGTGGTTGAAAAGCCAAATACTAATCATGGATCCATATGTTAAAAAAAAAATTGTTTTTTTTCTTGGACAGCTACTGTTGTGACCATCAGATGTTGACTCATAGTTCAGAGATGGTTGTCTTTTTTAAAGGGATTTTGTGTTTGTTTTTACTGTGTGCCCACTGGAGTGATGTGTGCATCTACTATGACGACCTCTATCAAAAAACAGCAGTCAACTCAGGCCAATTATGTCTGCAATCACATAGCAACTCAACTTCATGAGGCCTCTGAATGTTGAGCACACAGATCATATTTGCGATGGGAAATCAAAAGATAAAATTTATTCGGCGTATTGTACATATACTTGTTAATGTACAGTATGATTTCTGGTTTAAAAAAAAAAAGCACAGAGTTCTGTTATTGTTGTTATTGCACTTGCCCTTTTATAGAGGAGTCATACAAAACTGAAAAATGAGCCAGTATCCATTTTGTTTGTAGAGATATTTGTCAGCCTTTTACGACAGACAAAGCAAATCTGACCATGACAGTGAAAGTCTTTCCTTTTCAGCTAATTACCTGATTACACCTTGTACTTAAAAGCAGCGGATACCAGGCATTTTCTACAGAATTGTGCCCTTTGACAATCCAAGTTTACAAAGGTCTGCTTCATTCTGCCATGTTTATCCCATTTGGATTTTTGTTCTGGCTGTCTCTGTACAGCAAAGCAACCATGTTATTTGTCTGATAATGTGAAAATAAAGTTACATCACTTTTCACTAGACAGTGTATTGCTCCTTAACCTTGGTGTCTTTACAGTTATCTGCCCAACAGGTTTTTTTCTGGACAATGCAGAGAATGCATCTCTGTCGAAAATGAGCCCTAACCACTTGATAGAATATGTTTTTCCATCTGTTTATTTTATATTCAAACACTAGAGGAAGTCATTGAGGCAGGTCAGCTCCACCCAGATCCCATTTTACAGTTCCGATAAAAGGCAGGTAGGTAGGTAAGTACTTTATTGTTCATTTCTCACATTCGATAAAAGGTAGACAGGTACGTACTTTATGGATCCACCGATCTGGCGATCCAGGAAATATGACAGTAGAAAAAAACAGGAAAAGTATTTTGAAAGAAAACCATTGTTTAAATATTAGCGCACTTCAAACCGCCACAGGGAGGCCTCACCATGAGATGCCTCCTGTCAGGTCCTCCGTCCACGCCTGCGCAATCCTGTAAATTACGTAGCCTGTTCACTGAACGTGAACGTTGCATTCACTTGCTCCAATGTGGGAGTGTTTTTTATGCCTTGTGTTGAAACAGAAGAGCACAAATAACGGTGTAAACAATCAAATTACGTCGCACGAAATGGCATGACGCCCTGATTCGAACACTTGAACGGGAACTGATCATAAATAAAAACGCGTGGCATGACCGGATCCGAATTGTTGAAAAGTGTGTTTCAATGTTTGAAAATAAACATCCATACTACATTGTAGAATATGGAATATAATTAGATATAGAAAATCGTGTTGCAGGAAAATTGCTGAAAACGGGCTTTTCAATAAATAATCGACATTGGTTTGAGAGGATGAAAGTTGGACAGTTTTACGGCGGTCCCCAAACGCCACAAGCGTTCTTACCGCTCTGTCAGTCTTGTTGGCCCCGGATAATGTTTTGGACAGCAACACAATGTTGGCTGCGTGGTAGAGGGGCTCCTTTTCCGTGTTTATCTGCTTTCGGGAGAGTTCCCAGCTTATCCAAAGCAAGATTTGTCTCTCTAACATTGGTTCGTCGAGGGTTTTTTTCTCCTTACTCTTGGTGGGACCACAGATATTCTTCGAACCTGCAGTTTGGCGGAATGGGGAAGTTTTATCCGGATGACAACACTATAAAGCCTGTCCTGCATTGAGGCAAATGTAAATGAACTAAGGTGAACTTTCCGTGGACAGACATGGAGAAGTCCCGTCATATCGCGCCACACTCCCTTGCTTTGGTGCTCTCGCAGGTCTGCCCGCAGGATGAAGAGGACTCATCCTCCTCTGCGACTGCGGTGATCCAGGAGACTCCTCAGCACCACACTGGCTACGAGGTGTTCGCGAACTTTAAAGCGGTGAATATGCAGCACTTCTGGAACAAGCCTCTCACCCGAGCCCTGTCGGAGGTTTTCTTCCTGGGCTGGATACATGAGCGCGTCCTGCTAATCCAGGGTGAGGAAGACCACCTGGAGGTTCTCAGGCATGTATGGAGCAGAAGGACCCTCAGACCTCCTCAGGGCTTTGACATCAAGTACATAGGTAGGCAACATCTCCTTGTTGAAGGATGAAACTGCGGATGAAAAAGAGTGAATCTCCTGGGTGGGCTTCAGCACAAAACCAACCATGTGTGATTTCTGAAGCGGTTTCTGGTTACCTATCAATTATCATTCCTTCTGGGTGTGTAAAGAAGATCATTGTTTGGAGGTGCTGTCTTGTCTTTTAAATTGTCCCTCATAAAGTGAGGAAGGGCTTGTACCGCACATTTTAGGGTATAAGCAATAGAACTTTAAATTAGGTTTTGTGTCTGCCATAAGTTCTGCCCCTTTACTCTGACATACATGTTGATGCTGCGGAGAGAGTTCTGTTTGTGCTTGTCCATTCCACTAAGCAGCTGTTGTGTCCATTCATTTTCTCACATGAGAAACAAATCGTGGGAAAAGTTGCAGTGTTTATTACTACTCAAGTAATTGCGAGTTACATTATAATGTACATATTGGAGGTGACATGTATGTAATGTTGTCATTATACGTAGTTTAGCAACCTCGGCAGTCAGTCTAGAAACTAGAACGCGTTGCAGGTTGGATTTCAGACTCGAAGCCTGAAATGCAGCACTTGAGCAGAACAATGCAGTCCTCACTTCCTCCAGCATGCCTCATGCAGCAGCCCACCACTCCTTGAATAATGAGGATGGGTCGTCAATGCACACAGACATTTTCCGTAAACTAATGGATGTAGTACCCAATGGTCCAGTAAACTTGTTTTCATGGGTTAGGAATGGCGAAAGTGTATTAATTAACAGCAATGATGAGTTTAAAAAAAGAATCGTCAAAAGTCTGCATCCATACTCACTCCAAGACCATAGCAGCATTCCCATACTCATTCCAAGACCATAGCAGCATTCCCACTCTCGCTCCACTTCCTTTGACGAGGCTGCCTTTCAAAACAATTTTGCACTTTTTTGTACAGTTTCATTGTTGTGGATCTCCATGGTTTTTGTTTATCAAGAGTAGCTGACTCTTTCCTGTCTCAAAAATTGCTTCAAGGACGTCTGCGTCACCATGGGACACTATCCCACCTATTCACTGCGCAGACACAACACTGATCGGACTCTGTGGCGCTCAGATTGAAATGTTAATTGCAGTTAGTGTGTATTGACTAACTCCTCGTCTGACATTATCAGGTTTCTTGCGTGCCAAGACAAAATCTTACATCTCAACCTACAGTCAGTGCCATTAGACTCCAATGCAGTCCAAAGGTCGTTGTAGGCAAAGCCTGGAGATCAACTCATTGTAAAAAGCAGATTTGTTCTCGTATGTCTGTGAGAAAAGGTGGCGTAGCTTCACTGATACTGCAGAGGTAAACAGTGATAAGCTGTGGAATGTTTGTCTTATAGCTAATATCTTACTAAACTACATAAACACAAAATCAGGCAGACAGAGAGACTCTTCAATATCGCTGTCAAGTACAAGTCACAATGGAGATGGTTTGAGTGTAGACAGGACAAAATATGATTACCATTCAGAAATGACTAAGATTATACTTGCAGTCTGATGTTGGGGGTCTCACATGATGTTACACAAATGCTACAATGTACTCTATAAATATGCTCATTTGAAAATGAGTTGAAATGTTGAATTTAAATTCTTTTGTCCCTATCAAGATCATCTGAAAGTCAGAATTTGATTTTGGAACATGTTGACAAAATGGAAGACTTTTCTGTTGAATTGTCGCTCCAGATGGCGTGGTGTGACGCTATTGCAAGAGGTGAGATAATTCTATATTTTGGAGGAGCACAAGGCTTCATCATAGGGAGTGTG
Organism: Carapus acus; assembly: GCA_900312935.1. Lineage (NCBI taxonomy): Eukaryota > Metazoa > Chordata > Actinopteri > Ophidiiformes > Carapidae > Carapus > Carapus acus. The sequence goes on from OMPJ01009934.1 coordinate 75,798, forward strand.
CGTTACCTGTAATCTCCCTCTATTTATAATAACTGTCTGTCTCATTTCCATTGACGACAAACTAATCTGTCTGTAAAACCCACCATATAAAAAAATTCAGCATCTTTCTTTGGTTGTTTGTCTTTGTGGTGACTAACTTTCGGAGATTCTTTTTTTTTCTCTGATATTAACAAAAAGTCATAACCTTGATGTATCTCAACTATACTTAACTGTCACACACTGATGTAGGTAATGATTTAAAGTCTCTCCCTGTAAGTAATTTCAGACAAACTTTTCAAGAAGTGTTGCTGTAGTGAGCCTGGTTCAGATTCAGATTCAGATTAATTTATAAATAACCACACAATAGGTTGGAGGAACTTACATTGTACCATTAAACGCATTTGCAGAATCACACAGTCCTGTTGATTCTTGAAGGGACCACATGAAATGGGGTTAGTAGCCAAAGTTTTCAGTAGATGCGTAAAGACTGGCAGTAAAAATTCATTAGACTTTTTTTTTCCAAAACTTAAAAATAAAATTAGAGTCCCTTTCATAGTGACAGTTGTGAGAAAGCCATTTGACCACAAAATGACCAGTAATAGGGTCAAAATAACAACCACAAGGACACATATCTATAAACACATTTGTGTAGATGTTGTAAATGGTGGAAAGCATTTTCTTTTCTTGCTAACAATTGAATCCTATTAACTGTTGGACTTAGCTTCCCTTATTAAGTTACAAACAATGGCCTGGGAGAGAGGGGGTTGCTATCAAGGAAGGAAAGAAACTTGTGTGTTCAGGAAGAGAGTGTCCCCACCTGCTGCCTGGCTCTCCGTTTGCAGGAAAGGAGAGTCCCAGTAGAGAGTATTGGAGGAAAGAGTTGATATAACCATTCTATATATCTGAATGACAGCTCAAGTTTGTAACTCAGATCTTGTTGCATTTTTTTGTTCCTGTGTGCACTTCAGTGACTTCTCCTGAAAATGGATTTCTCAAATCTGTGTGTTGTTGAAAATGGTCCAGCAGGGGGCAGAGCACAGGCAAAAATCCTCTTATTTCAAAGGAAGTTGGCTGAGGTTAAAACAGGCCAGGAGCCTGTTTGTCACAAGGACTCATACACACCAGCTGACTGTTGCCCTAAATAGTAGAAAACAATCGATTAGCTAATCAACACACTGAACCATCGGTGTCTGCCATCACTATGCATCACACTGGCACACAGAGAATCCAATGCGTTCCATCCCGTTACTCTGTTTTTGTGTGGCATGAGCATCTGGTCACACCAACATGCTGAACACATACCCTGCACCTTGTGACCTCTGGAGATCTCCAGATAGACAGACCAACATGAACACAGGATAGACCGCCTGGTCCACGGATCAGGGGACCTGGTGGGACTCACTGTAGCCATGAGGCCGTGTTCACATATGAGGGTTATATGAGGGTTGAGTGGATTGTCACAGTGAATAGTCTCTCACTATGAGAATGAATCTTTCTAGAAAAGTCACATCCACTGTCCTCTCCTGTGTACGGGTACTTGCACTTCATGCTTGCATATTTACAGTAAATCTCTTCGAGGTCAGATCGCGTCTGCCGCGCAGCAGTCCGCTGCGTCTGTGTAACAGACAGTCCTTTTCCAGCTGCTGTCTGTCTGCCTCTGTCTTGAGCAACTGGCTCTTTAACGGAATAGCACTCAAAGGTAACAGCTATGAGATCATCGGCTTGCGTTGTCATGGCAACAAAGGCTGTTGCAGCACTACTGAGAAATAAAATGGCTGGCATGGTGTCGCCCCCACCCACCACCACCACCACCATCACCACCACCTCTTCCTTCTCCACCACCGCCACCTCCTCCTCCTCCTCCTGGAGCAGATTGCATGTGACAATGCCCACTTCGCCCGTGCCCTGTCCTGCCCCTTCCGCTCTGCTCCTCATTTTGTCCCTCCGTCCGTCCATTCACTCACACTTGTGTGAGTCAGCAGGAAGTCTGTGGCCAGCATTGGCCACCACACTGGTAATGATTCAGGTGATGCTGGAGGTTTCCCCCATTGTCACCTCAACAACAGTTTAGTGAGTCAACTGGAGGAGGGGGAGGGAACAACAGAGCAGACAGACACAACTCACTCTGACGGGTCAAGTCGCTTTCTCTGAGACAGGATATTAATGAGCAAAGATTCTTCAAAGAAAATAAGCAAGAGTGGTAGTCTGAAGGGCCTGTCATCATCCAAGACCGTGTACGGCAAAGGTAGTAGTAGTAGTGGTGGTGGTAGTAGAGGTGGTAGTAGTAGTAGGGAGAAGGGTAAGGCTGGGAAGAGATATTGAGCCAGAGGTTGTGGGGCTCTTATTTATAGGGCGTCATGTGAGGGCTGGACTGTGTGTGTGTGTGTGTGGCCGTTGATATTTGCTCACTTCTTTGCCTCATGTATGTCCTCAATCTCTCTCG